>CAKOAT010067933.1:0-23782 GCA_932364175.1 Eruca vesicaria subsp. sativa | reverse complement strand
TCCTAGACTCAAGATTGAGTATGGGGATCATTGTACACGACCTCCTGATCAGGAGAATCATATCAGTCCAATCACTTTGAGTTTGAATCGAGATGGGTTGAGAGATGGCTGGAATTTACTTATTCTCAACCATATGGGATTGGTGCGTCCACCAGAGTGTAGAAGAAGGTTCTTAGTCGGTCATGAAGAGCCAGCATTATTTTTATCCACTCCATCACCAGTATTCTGTATAAGACCTTGATTCAACAACTCCTTGCCATGACAGATACTACGCCACACGTAGGACAGCCTAGTCCCCAGCCCACTCTAAGACGGAAGAACGAGAAAAATAACGATGTTGGAGGATACGAGAAACAAGGGAATCAGGATTAGACGAAACTCTCCAAGCCTGTTTAGCCAGTAAGGCTTGATTGAATTTCTCAATGTCATGAAATCCCAGCTCTCCTAACTCCTTGTCTTGACACAGCTTCTTCCAAGCCACCCAAGAAATCGTTTTCATGTTTGGTCCCGAGCTCCACCAGAACTCAACCATAGCGCTAGTAATCTTAGCACAAACATCTTTAGAGAGTTTAAAACATGACATAGCATATATAGGTAAAGCCATGCACACCGATTTGAGAAGAATCTCTTTACCACCTTGAGGTAGTGTCTTCGCAAACCAGCCTCTCAATCTACCCTGCAGCTTTTCTCTTATGAAACTCAACATCTTAATCTTCGATCCGCTGAAACATTCAGGGAGACCAAGGTAAGAGCCTTCTCCCCCCACCGTATGGATACCTAACACTGATTTTATCTCCTCCTTCCTGATCTCGGTAATTTTTGTTCCAAAGATGATGGATGATTTCTGCAAGTTTATAATTTGACAAGATGCATCATCGTAAGCTTTCAGACATGGAACCAGCGTACCAGCTTCTTGTGTGTTAGCTTTGCATAGGAGGAGACTATCATCCGCAAACAATAGGTGATGCACCGATGGACATGAGGGAGATAGTTTAATGCCATTCAGCTGACCAGCTTCTTCTGCAGAGTTTAAATAGGAGACCAAGGCTTCTGCACATAAGATAAATAGAAACGGGGAGAGAGGATCTTCTTGACGCAAGCCTCGTTCCGGTCTAATAAACCCATGAGAGTTTCCATTCAGAATAATAGAGAAGGATACCGAAGTTACAGACGCCATGATCCATCTTATCCAAACCCTATCAAAGCCCATTTTCTAGAAGGATTTTCGAAAAATTCCACTCCACGCGATCATATTCTTTGGAAATATCTGTTTTTACTCCCATAAACTCCTATGTGACCTGCAGATTTGTTCTAAACCCATGAACCATTTCATGTGCAAAGACGATTGTTGGGGTCAAAATCGTTCATGATGGATTAATGGCTAAAAGTCCCAGAAAAAGCGTATAAGAAAACTAGAGACTTTCTACGGAGATACGAAGTTGCGGAAAACTCGTATCAAAGTATGAAAAAATTTAAAAGACCTCCTTGTTGGGGACAAAAACGGTAATCTTGAAATCAACGTCTATGATTACTTCTTTTTATATTCTCCGTAAGGATCTCGGGTCAAGAAAACAAGAAACGACCGAAACCGAACAACCGACAAGCTCGCCAAGACGGCGAACTGGAAGAATCAGCTCAGCTCGCCGGCTTGACGAGCTGACCACAGCCAATCAGCTCGCCAGCCGTCGAGCTGGCCGGTTGGCGAGCTGAACCATCCCGTCCAGCTCGCCCAGATGGCGAGCTGATCGTCCCAAACCAGTTCGTCATCTTGTCGATCTGAACCAAACCATCAAGGTCCCTCGACTCGATCGTACTCTGAACCGTGGTCGGAAAATCTTTCGTTTCGTCTCGATTCGACTTACCGTTGGAGTTTTACGATAAAAAACACTAAGGACTTGTTTTCTCGTAAACCCTCGACTAAATCGTATAATACAGCAGCGGTTAAACGAAACACCGGGCATTGCCAAAACTATACAATTGACTCGAGTTATTTCATAAAAACGGCAGCGTATCATGGAACGATCCTATCTAAAATCGTAAAACAGCTAAGTTGCAAAACGGCTCGGAAAGACCTAAAACGCGATAAGGCCCAGTCACGACTTTAGAAGAGATCCAATCCAAAGATACGATGACGGTTTACTTATTATTCGCAGGAATGGATAACTGTCAAGTTTCAAGAAAAAATAGAAGTTTTCCAAGGAAAAATAGGAAGATCGAGAGAAATCGAAGATTTCCGATAAACGCGAATCTGGGCAGAAAAGGAACGACCAACCGCCTAGAGGAGGAGTATATAACCACAAGGTCGAAGTCAAGAGAAGAGGATCTCAGAACTCTGACAACTTTTCTAGACTTAGAACTCTCTGCACTTAGAAACTTAGGCTTTATTCTCGACAAGTTCGGTTTCTATGACTGGCGCTCAATTACTAGACGAACTCGTCCATGCAGTTTGATCTCTTGTCCAGCTCTATCAACTGAACTACGTTCGGCTTGATCGTCGAAAGGGGTACGTAGGCAGCCTTTCATAAGGTTCAGTCCGAAATCAATCAAAACCTTTATTCTTATCTTTTTCTTCTTTTGGTATCGAGCTGCGACACAACTAGGTTTAGGGTTTTTATGTTGCTAAAACTAGGTAACTTGCTGACGGCCCCTGCAGCCAAAGCCTTTATAATCTCTTGTAATGATCGCAACGCTCTTACGCAAATTCGAAATAAGATATACTTTATTTATAAATTCATTGTATCATGTTTTTCATATTTTCTGCATTTTTTTGGTTACTTGTCGTTGGCTCTCGCAGAGATCCCGGTCCTCTGGAAAATTAGGGTTTTCCTAAGTTTCCTTATTCTACGAAAATCGACAGTGCGAATTTCAGTTCCCACAGTTTGGCGCTAGAAGGAGGGGGTACGGATTACTCTAACTCATAGCCGCAAAACGCTTGATCGAAATGATATCTGGATATATGAAAGACAAAGTCGCAGCTCGCAAAATCGCTGGTAAAACAACTTCTGCAGCGACTACTCCTATAGCCAACGCTCACGCAAACTTTGTAGTACTTAACAAAATCGAAAACCTAATCGCGACTTTTTGCCACCGGAGGAGCAACAAAACAAGTTTGCGATTTCTCTCTCTGAGCACAAAGGGCAACTATAAAATCTATCAAACCCTGTAATGTTTTTCTTATTTCCGAGTTGGAAAAATCTCATTACGTATGGGTTGACCAAAAGACGTTTTCCGAGAAATTTTTGGAAAAATAAAACTTGCTCACCCAGAAACTGTGTAAAAACTTTAGGCAACTCCCGGAAAAAGCCCTAGGTTACTCGCGAAAAAATCCTAGGTTACTCGCGGAAAAAAATCTAGGTTACTCGCGGAAAAAGTCTACGTTACTCGCGGAAAAGCCTTAGGTTACTCTCGTAAAAACCCTAGGTTACTTGTGGAAAATACCCTAGGTTACTCGCGAAAAAAACTCTAGGTTACTCGCGAAAAAACCCTAGGCTATTCGCGGAGTTGGTCGTACCGCCCAAATCGCCAATACGGCGAGTTTGACGATACTATCCAACTCGCCAAGACGGTAAGTTGATCAAGCAACCCAGCTCGCCACCTCGGTAAGCTGGTCGGCCTTTCTCCTCACCATCAAGGTACTGACTTTGCCCCAAGGGTCCGCACCATCCAACTCGCCACCATGGTGAGTTGGCCAAGCCTGATCGTAATCCAAACATAATAACACTGCTTTTCGTTTCGTCTCAATCAGAGTTTCCGTTACGATTTTACGACGAAAACAAATCAGCTCGACGAATCGGGACTGTACTCTTCGATTCGCTAGTGGGCGAGTTGGACAAGATCGACGGATCAAAACGTTTCTATCTCGAATCTCGATCGAAATGATTTTTGTTTTGTCTCAATCGGAGTAACCGTTGGAACTTTACGATAAAAAACGCAAAGACTTGCTTTCTCGTAGAAGTTCGCATCGATAGTTTAAAACGGCAACAGTTGACTTAACACCAAAGTTTCCTAAAATACACGAGAGATTTGAATTCTCTAAACGCAATCCGACTTTACAAAATTCTGCCACGTTAAGTCGAAAACATCTAATCATACACGTGTGATGGATTTTCAAAAATATACGAAGCACACCTAGTCAGTTAACTAAAACCAGCAGTACGAAGAAATAAGAACATAAACTCCAATGTTGAAATACCTTCCTCACTCCGATATTCTTGTTGGTATTTCGTCGAAGACCGATAAATACGAAAATATGTCAAAAGACGAAGAACGAAAAAGAGGCAGTCCCAAATCATCGATGAAACTAAGGTATGTCTGACTCGAAAATTTTATTAGACTTCTAATTTCTCGTAGGAAATGAATGAAAACGTCTTATAAACTGCCGTAAAACCTAGGGAACTTAAAATTTAGGGGGATAGTCTAGCATGCTAAGTCGTAGGAAATTTTTGTCTATCCTGATCTTTTGTTCTCTAACTATTCAGAAATAACTCACAAACCGATCCAATCTCTCGTACAACCGAGAAACGATCGCCACGCATTCGAGCGTACTCATCTCATTTCCTAAAGAAAGAAGGAACTAGAGACACTGATATCGTCTTAAAACTGACTCGCTCCTAGCAATTTTTGTAAAACATACATACTTCGAGTCATCATCAATCTACCATGGTCTTTAATCGACCCAGATTGTCGATCATCCCAATCCTTCAAAAGAAATTCATCTATTTCCTTTCATCTTAAAAAAGAAAAAAGGGAGGGAGTAGGTGCATATACTATATTCGTATACTCCCATATTTCAAAAAACATTTTTCCTCACATCGAGAAAACGCTTTCTATAAAGCAAACTCTCGCAAAAATAGGCGGAAAAATATTTGGACAACGCGATGCCTTGTCAAAATCATCCCAAAAGCAAACGACAATATAAGATTCGTCTAAACGTTAAGAACTGATCCAAACCATCTAGGAAATAATCTCGAGGACTATACAGCATCTCTCATCGCAATCATGCCTTTAGAAAACCTCAAACTTTAGAGTGAAACTCGATGATTTGCCGAAGTCATAAATATCTTTTCCAACTTGATAAAACAAATTTTGTATAAGAGTCAAAAAATTATACGAGAAATCTTTAGGCATCAAAGAACTGCTCTCATTTTCCATTGAACCAAGTGAGTCACAGAATAATATCAAGAACATTTGCGACCATGAAAAATCAAGAACACAAGAAGCAGCAATAGGGAACATTTCCTCCCTGATCGCCGACTGATCCTATTGCTCAAGAAACTCGCTAAAACGTTTGCGACTTTCTCTCGGTGAAATAACCTTTGGTAAAACTCTGTGAGTGACTATAAGAAACTATCACCGAAGAATAAAAAACAAAGCGGAAAGGTTTCTCAAGAATCTGTGGAAACATTGTTATCTCCATGCGTCGTGTCGGTTGACTAAATTCATCGCCCGTTACTTATGTGAAAAATTCTTCGTATGGTCAGAATCATGTCATACGAAGTAACTTTCAAAAGTAAATGTAACATATTTTATGAAAAAGTACTTTCCTTATAGCAAAAACCAAGCTATACGATCCGACACTGGATGACCAATCTAAACTTTGTTTCCTTGCACCACGATCTGAAAGATCTCATTCTTTAGCCATGCAGCTCACGGTCATCCTCTCTCATTCCCCTCGATTACATCCAAGCATGAAATCACCCCGTAACTGACTCTGCACGGGCTCTGCATCGAGCTTCTTAAGCTTTGTCGCCCTCGGGTAAAAAAGAAACAACTTCCATACCAACAAAGGAAAGATTATACGAAACTTTCATTGTATAAATTAAACCTAAAACGGAAAAACGTTTTCAACGACCATGGATATACTTGGCTTATCAATCTCGACAAACACTACTTGGCCCTTGTCCAATCACGCTTCACTTTGATGCCGAGATAGGTTACAGCATCCCCTTTAAGGGTGATCCAAACCAACTTGGCCTTATTGATAGCATGAAGGTGTCAAGGTCTAATCCTTTACCAACTACGTCCTTGGCTATGCGGCTGAATACAACCCTCACGCCAAGCCAAAACATTTAATGGACAATGTAAACTTGTCAAAAATTGACTAAGCTCAACATTCTCACAATTCACTCTATTTCCGAAGCGAGTTGCCTACAAAATCCGACGTGTAAGAAAACACTTGTAACAAACCTCCTGAAGCTGTACGAGTTATCCTTAAAAGATATGAAAAAGATCTCGGAAGGTCAACACTTCACAAAGCACATTAATTAAAGACGCTTTGTTTCAGGGACAAACTTAAGTGACCCCTCGGTCCTAATTGCTCTAGCATGAAATAAAACTACACTAAACAGGAACATAAGTTTTGGCTGCGAATGTCCGCAAGCAAATCAGTGTTCCTGCAAAGCAGGATTAAAACAAACCCCTTGCAACACCGCGCAACATCTTCAAGCCCGCAAATATTTTGAACACGAAACGCGACATATGAAAGAAAAGCCAATCTTCAGCATTGCGAGACGTCGCAGACGCCTGAAGAACAATTTTTCGACAAAAGTACCTTCCTCGATAAAATCATTTTCTTGGAAGACCAAAGAGTCCATCCGCGACTACAAAACATACAAACTTCTTAAGATATGAATCCTTCGCGAAGGTCCAAGCAACGGTAACATCTACCACCTAAGTTTGTTGCTGATCACAACAGAACTCGCCACAGTCTAAACAAACTTAAGTTATCTTGCAGAGATAGCTCTCATACACCCAAAAGAAGGGTAATAGCGCTATAAAGAAATCCAAATTTTGGTCAGCACCTTCGGGGATGCTTGATTCCGACCTGAAAAGTCGTATAGGCCGAGAACCTATCGCGGACTTTAAATCGGTACGAAATCATGTTAAAATCCCAACAGGCAAAACGAACGCCGATTAGTCATCGCAAAGCCATAAAACCGAAAGTAAACTTAGGTCTTACCCTAAACCCATCACACTGGTCTCTAACGTCTCAAGGCATGAAATGAGATCCTAAAGGCATGTCTCTTCGTCCATATCTAAACGCTCACGAGATTCTAAACATCCTAAAACGAGCAAACGAATAGAGAGATCTACAAAAAAGAGTTAGACTATGAGATGTCAACTCATATTCTTCCCTCCACATTCATACGAATACAAACTTGCTCTTAAAACGCAAAACACAATTTAAAAGACGGCCGCAAAGCGGCACGAACTCGAAGCTACATACGGCCAGTCCAAAAATATAATGGCCACACTCGGTCAAAGCAGATAACCTAAGAGGCAAGTCTCGAGGCTGATACAAACCACCATTGACATCGTCTTGCTTGATAATCTCTATGCATAACTAAACTGTAAAGCTCTCACTAGAAAACAGGTCGTATGAACCTTAACTCTAAAAGGAACTACGAAAGGCTTGATCCCTTCAAGAGGCTACGTAGGCAGCCTTCACTAGGAACAGCCCAAATCCTACCGCTTTCCATTCCAATGAGAGTGGGAAGACCACTTTCAACAGAACTTTTCAACCATAAATTCCGCCTAACTTGCCTAAAATTGTCTAACCACTCGCTAGAACCTCAGGACTAGAAGCTCAAGGTTCTAACGAGCTGGAGGGCTAACTGTTGGGGTCAAAATCGGTCACAATGGAAGCAATGGCTAAAAGTCCCAGAAAAAGTGTATAAGAAAACTAGATACTTTCTATGGAGATACGAAGTTACCGAAAACTCGTATCAAAGTATGAATTAGTTAAAAAGACCTCCTTGTTGGGGACAAAAACGGTAATCTCAAAATCAACATCTACGATTACTTCTCCTTATATTTTCCAAAAGGATCTCGGGTCAAGAAAACAACAAACGACATAAACCGAACAACCGACCAGCTCGCCAAGACGGCGAACTGGACGAATCAGCTCAGCTCGCCAGCATGGCGAGCTGACCACGGCCAATCAGCTTGCAGGCGAGCTGGTCGTGATTGACTAGCTCTCCGGTTGGCAAGCTGAAATATCCCGTCCAGCTCGCCAGCCGGCGAGCTGGCCATGCTTGACCAGATCGCCGGATGGTGAGCTGAACTGTCCCGTCCCGCTCGCCAGCCGGCAAGCTGGCCGTGCTTGACAAGCTTGCCGGTTGGCGAGCTGTACTGTCCCGTCCAGCTCACCGGCGGGGCGACTTACCGTTGGAGTTTTACGATAAAAACCGCTAAAGACTTACTTTCTCGTAAAACCTCGAGTAAATCCTATTATACGAAAGCGGTTAAACGAAACACCGAAAATTGCCAAAAATATACAATTGACTCGAGTTATTTCATAAAAATGGCAGCGTATCATGGAACGACCCCGTCTAAAATCGTATAACGGCTAAGTCGTAAAATGGCTCGGAAAGACCTAAAACGCGATAAGGGCACTCACGACTTCAGACGAGATACAGCCCAAAGATACGATGAAGGTTTACCTATTATTCGCAGGAATGGATAAATGTCAAGTTTGAAGACAAAAGAGAAGATTTCCAAGGAATATTAGGAAGATCAAGATAAATGGAAGATTTCCGATAAACGCGAATCGGGGCGGAAAAGGAACGACCAACTGCCTAGAGGAGGAGTATATAAGCACAAAGTCGAAGTCAAGAGAAGAGGATCTCAGAACTTTGACAACTTTTCTATACTTAGAACTCTCTGCACTTAGAAACTTAGGCTTTATTCTCGCCAAGTTTGGTTTCTATGACTGGCGCTCAATTACTAGACGAACTCGCCCAGGCAGTTCGATCTCTTCTCCAGCTCTATCAGTTTGAACTACGTTCGGCTTGATCCTCGAAAGGGGTACGTAGGCAGCCTTTCATAAGGTTCAGTCCGTCAGTTAAGACTTTTTTTCTTATATTTTTCGTCTTTTGTGATCGAGCTGCTACTCAACGAGGTTTAGGGTTTTTATGTTGCTGGAAATAGGTAACTCGCTGACTGCCCCTAAGGCCAAAGCCTTTATAATCACTTGCAATGATTGCAACGCTCTTACGCGAATTCGAAATAAGATCTACTTTCTTTATAAATTCATTGTATCATGTTTTTCATATTTTCTACATTTATTCGATTCTGGAGACGTTTACCCTTCAAGCAATTATTGAAAAACTTAGTATTAAGGTCTCCGGATTTTAACCACTCTTCACGACATTTTTACCTCCAATATCTTTCTTCCTCTCTAATAGCTTAAGCTAAATCCTGTTTGAGCTTCTTCATACGATGACCAGAGGGGTTAAATTTTGCCACTTCCTTCTCAAGGGCTGCCAAAAGTCTAATAATCTTGTTCCTGGAGTTCAGATTGGAGTTCTTCTTCCATTTCAAAATATTTTTCCTACATCGCGTAATCCATTCCATCGTGTTACTGGAATCTGATAACTCATCTCCCCAAATTTTTTTTTACTAATTCCTCAAAACCTGAGTTAGAAATCAATCTTTTGTCAAAGAAGAACCGATTACGCTTAGGATCATCTATCTCCAAAGCGAAGCATATCCTGATAGGGCGGTGGTCTGAAGCCCACATCTCCAGATATTCCATGTTTGATCTTGGAAAAAGTGAGAACCATTCATCGTTACCAAAGCTGCGATCCAATCTACACTGAACCCAAACTTTCTCCCTCCATCCTCCCCATGATAAACAGTTACCATTGTAACGGATCTCTTTTATCTTATAATTCTGAGCCATATTACTGAAATTCCAAAAGCTAGAATCACTACAGATTGTGCCTCCAGATTTTTCATCATTGGAAATCACCGGCAAGGATCCAAGCCTCATCTCTCATCAATCCAATTGTCATCAGCCGATCCCAAACCTCCTGTCTTTTTTTTCTGCCACAGGATCTCCATAGACACATGTCAAGAAAAACTTTATTGAACCAAACTTCACTTCCAAGTCAATAATGCGTTTGTCACTCGAAAGAACCGCAACAGAGTAACAGTATTTCACTACAAGAAAACATGGACATAACGACTGCACGTTTGGAATTTATTTGGTCGTAAATCACACATTACGACTACATAACGACCAAACACAAATGGTCGTTAGGATCCCGTCGTAATTAACCAATGGTTGTAACATAGATGTAATATGTACGACAAAATTATTTGGTCGTAAAACAGTTGTAAAGCGCGTAGTCGTAACGTAGAGGTTGATGTAACGTAAATTTATGTCCAAATATGTACATGTGCATTGGTCTTAATCAGTGGTCGTAAAATAGAAGCACCATTTAAATCTAAACGGGAATTAATGAGTCGTAAATTTTACGACCAAATTACATCTTCTTAGTTGTAATGTGGTCGTAAAATTTACAACGAATTTACCTCCAAAAACGTTTGTAGTCGTAATGTAGTCATAACGCTTACGACTAATTTAATTTGAACTTTTTAATTTTTACGACCACTTTACGTCCAAGGTTTAAAATTTAAATTTAAAATTTTTAAATTTTAAATTAATAGTTTTAAATTAATAATTTTAAATTTTGAATTAAAATATTTCTAAAATCCTTCAATTTCGAAAATATAAAAAAACATTACCAAAAATCTAATTATATAGATTAATGTTTTCGAAAAACTGGGAGCTATGCTCCTCGGCTGCTTGCTCCGCATTCGCCTGCTCTTGTGGAGTTGGATCGGGGTTGATTGTCGAACGTCTAGATTGTCACATCGATGCAAGGGGTAGGTTTGTTTCTGCAATAACATCAAAGATCTCAACCGTTGCCCTAATGTGGCTCCTATTGGCCTGGTTTTCTATCTGGAGGGTTGAAATGACTTGGTTGGCGTTCGTCAATTTGGACTGGAGCTGAGACTCTTCATGCAGTCTTGCAGCATTTTGCTCTAGCCCTCGGGACATCGTTCACCATACCAATCTTGATCATCCGTCCCCTCTTCCTCGGGATAAACTTCATTCAATAAAAAAATATAACTTAAGTTAGTACATATATAATAAACTTATATACTTAATAATTTAAATTGAATAATAATATACCTCCTCAAACTTTTCGTCTTGTTCGGCGGTGGTTAACTGGAGGGTTCGCCTTGTTGCGACAACTAGGTCTGGACCTCCTGGATCCGAGCCTCAACAGCGTTGTAGATCTTCTCTGCTCGAGTATCCACAAACGTCCCATCAGCATGCTGGTGCGTCAACTTATAAAGTCGGGAAAGAGACGGTGGTGCTCCTTCCCGAGCAGCCTACAAAAATTTAAAACTAAACTCATGTATTCAATAACAAATTTATTAATATATAATTTAAAAATAAATTAAAAATTAGAAAATTAGTTCAGCTTACAATTTCTAGGGCTTTCCCGGCATGTGGAGTTTGTCCAGAAATATGGCGAGAAGGCAAATTACCCCGAGCATCACGCGTCAATTGGCACTTGGAGCAACGGATCGAAGCTCGAACTAACTTAGGCAACTTCCAGTAAGCCTTCAAGCCAGTCCAAACATGGTCGCTGATAAAGATGGGTTTTGCATTATCATGCATAAGCCTCCACTTCTCCTTCTAATCGCCCACAATGTTCTTAAGGGGATCCTTGGCCTTATCGTTGAACCCCTTCTTCACCTTCTCGTTGACAGCATTTTTGCTGCAAAAATTAATTAAAATAAAAATTAATAATCAAATAAATATAAAATAATTACATTAATTTAATTAAGAATAAAAGTTTAATATCCACAACTTACCGCAAAACATTTGTACCAAGTCCTTTGAACGTGGTCTGGTGTAAGCTTCCAATTCGGATGTGGATCCCGGAAGTTTGCTTTGATGATATCTGAGACGCTCCGTCCCAGACGATTGTCCGTTAGAAACCTAGAATTTGAAAATTTTAAAAATACATTAGATTGACATATATAATTAAAAATTTAATAATGAAAATAAAATCAAAAGTTACCAGAAAGTGTTGGGTGGTCGATCTGGATCGACAATTGGTAAACCATCTCGTCCCGGTATCTGGAGAAGATATTCCACTGTGAATCTAGCATAGGGAGCATCCGGTGGTACAAGCAAATCCGGATTGACACCGGCAGGAGGCGGAGCAGCTGCGGAGGGAGGAGGGGCATACTGGTGATGATTATGATGATCGTCCTGATGGTGTGGAGGAACCTCATGATGAGGATCATAAGGAGGATCATGCTGAGGATAGTATGGAGGAAGGCTAAACAGAGGCAGATGCACATATTGCACTGGAGGCGCATACTCATCAGCAGGAGGCACATACGATGATCTCCCTGCTAGTCGGTCTCCGGGACAAACTCCCGGGCAGATGAAGCTGATGGATCCAAAGAACCAAGAAATGTATCACCATAATTAGGTCGAGCTGCCCCTGAAAGATTTCTTAATCTCTTTCTCCCATACATATCGTCGATCGAGATGTACAAATAAAATTATAGTTTGACACAATTAATTTAAAATAATCAAATACTAGTTCTAAAAATAATATAATTCTAAAGCTAATCTAATTCCATCCTAAGCTAATTACCTAAACCTAAACTAACCACCTAATCTAAAACTAAAAAAAAACATACATTTTAGAGAGGGGAAGTGGTGGGTAGTGAGAGAGGAAAGAGCAACAAAATGAGCTCTTTGACTCGCGTGGTTATATAGGAATTTCTCGTGGTCGTAATGTAGTCGTAATTAACTTCCACATTACAATTAAAACCGTGTTACGACCAATTAGGGTCAACAATTTACGACTAATTAGGATTAACACGTGTCCATGTTACTACTATGTTACGATCAAATAAATTTATGACCACTTAGGGTCAAAACCTTACATCTGCATTACGACCAATTCTAGTCAACAGACGTCAATTACGACAAATTAGTGTCCATATGTTTACATCCCAATTACAACTACAAGTTCAATTACGATAAAAAAAGCTAAGTACTTGAGTTTTCATTAACTTGGAAAAACTCAATTACTTAACAAAAATCCTAAGATATCTAACAAATTAGTGTTTATGAGAACTTTCGACTCTTAATGCTTATTCCAAATGTCCCATAGAGAATTATCAGAGTTCTGAGAACTCGTCTCAAGTTACCAATATATTCAGTTACTTGAGAGGAATCCACAAGCTTCTGATAAATCTCTTTGGGAACATTTGAATAATTATTATTGTTGGGCCCGAATATGGCCCGCTAGCTAAGATTAATGGGCTCGAGCAACAAGAACTGACAATGGGCCACAGCAAGTCCATTAGCAACTAAATCTTTCAGAAGGGAATTAAAAAGAAGCCGGAGGCTGTTAGTTCAAGAAGAAAGGTTAACGAAACAGGTCACGGAAGAGAGCTCCGAACCTCATTTACAGAGAGCTAGTAGGAGTAGCTCAGGATGGATGCGCAGGACCCGGTCAAAAGGAAACTGTTGAGGATCCCTTAACTCACAGAGCAAATCTCGGAGGTTAGCTAAGATCGTTAGAGCACAGCTGAGAGCTATTTAAAGAGGAGGAGGAGATCAGAACGTGGGCAGATTTTGATTCATTATTCACACAATCAAGAACTCTAAAAACATTCTTTATTCTTTGTAATCACAGATCGATACATTTTGTAATCGTTTTTCACCAAAAATATCAATACAATCGTATTCATTCTTTAAGTTCTAAACAGGATTCAGCCCACGATTATCTTTTCTCCAATCTAATCCTGATCTAAATTAGGAAGTGAGTTTTATCCCTCACATTTTGGCGCTGTCTGAGGGGATGAGATAATTGAATCCTTGACTCAGCAACTTGAGAATTGATCCATCCAACCAGGTAACGAACCCATCTATCCCTGATCCCGTGATTCAGATCGACGGCTCACCGAACAAAAGAGACCCGGATCCTCAGGACCCGGAGCCTCGATCCGCCGATCACCGATCTGAGCAACAGCCTCCGGCTAATGCTCAACCAAACCAGACCACCGTTGTAATAACTAACCCGAGATCCTCCAGTGGAAACAACTCTGGGGTTACAGCCCCCGAGAACCCTCAGCGTCAATCCGCTCTGAACCAATCGGAGGCTCAACTATCCGAGATGCGCCGAATGATGGTGCAATTGGTAGATAGAGCTCATGAGAATGAGCGTACGTTGCAACAGCTAACTACTCGACATCAACGATTCGAAGAGGTAACTAGATCTCTAACCGAGACGACTCAGCCATTGCAACGTCAAGGCTCGGGAGTCACTTTCCGAGATCGATTGACCGAACCCACGTTCCCTCGCGGAAGTCTGGATTTTTCCCCTAACAGCACTGCTCAAGATGGGCAAGAACAAGCTCTGCGCCCAACCGGACACCTCATGCTGGAATAACCCCTGCATTCAGTCCACCCGTAACCAGCGCTATGGGAAGTAACGTAGCGACAACAATCTCTGCGCCCAACCGGGTTACTAAACAGAGCACACGTTTATCACCTCCGCCACCTGTTTTCAGGTCCGGAGAAGGAATATCTTTCCCTCCTAGGGTAAGAGCATCAGCTTCAACTTATCAAGCTGGGAGCGCCATCCCGAATCGAGATGGTCACCAGAGGACGGAAGCTGATCCTACAGCTCACCCTGCTGGTTGCATCCCTCAAAACAACCCTAGAGCTACCGAGCGATTTAGCCCACCAAATGCCTGGGAAAACGACCAAACTCGACTCCGTCAGGAATCTCCCCATCAGATTCATGATGACGACCCAACTATCCTTCCTCTAGAGGGACCCGAGGCTATCCGCCAATATATGGAGCAAACTCACGCAGCCCTCCAAAAGTTAAATGCTCAAGTCCACAAAGCAACGATCTCAGCTCCCGAAATTGAGAGCTTGATTGAGGAAACCCGTGGGACCCCATTCACAGACATAATCACTAGCTCTTACATAAGAGATACCCAAAAAATTAGGATCCCCGAATACGACGGGACCTCAGATCGTAAAGCTCATTTGAGAGCCTTCCGATTAGCTATCGTGAAAGCTTACTTCACGAGAGAAGAATGCGAGGCAGGTTACTGCAGAACATTCGCCGAAAACCTTGTCGGAACAGCCCTCGAATGGTTTTCGAGCCTTGAGCCGAACTCGATAGAAAACTTTGACCAGCTCACCAACGCCTTCATGAAGCAGTACTCGACCCATTTCCTAAAACAAGCTTCCGAGGCCGACCTCTGGAAAATTAGAAAGGAATGGGAGACTCATTACGAGTCTATATCGAAAAATTCAGAGCAGTGAGAACTAAGCTCTCGAATCCCAACGATCAAGTTGCCATCGAAGCCCTTAGAAGAGGCCTCTGGTACAAATCGAAATTCTAGTCCGAGCTAACGCTCAACCCTCCCACAACTATCGATGATGCCCTTCACAAAGCATCTAGATATATTACCTTGGAAGAGGAAACAGCTGCACTAGATAAAATCCATAAGAAATCTCAAAGTCACCCGAAAGGTGAAACCTCGGAAGCAAAAGGATCTTCTAGAAAAGGGAGCTCCCGGAATAATCAGACCCATGGAGAGCATTCTTATGCAGTCGAAGAAGTCCAACAGGAAAAACATGTTGCCGCGGCAAGCAAAACCCCCTGGTCAAAGGCTACGATGAGAACAAATACTGCTCTTATCACGAGCGAAAAGGACACTCAACCGAGGAATGTTGGGACCTCCAACGACAGTTGGCAGCTAAATTCGTAGCTGGAGAACTAAAGGACGTGGAACTCAAAAAACCACCACCCTACCAGAAAAGAGGTCCCAGAGATACCTCTCCGAAGCGCGAAAGGTCACCTGAGAAGGAGACAGACTCGCCACCGTCAGCTCCCAAGAAAAGAGTTGACATGATTCTTGGGAAATTTCCCCAGAGAAAAAGTCTACAAATTGAGGCCCTTCTGAGCAAACCACCACCTCAATTGAGCCCCAGTTCGAGGGTGAATTATATCCTCGGAGGTTCCGATATATGTCAAGACTCCGTTAATTCCATCAAAAGTCACGTACGGAAGGTTGTGTCCAATATTCAGTCTAAGCCTCCCAACCCTGAATCCAACACTAAGATTTCTTTTTGGGAGAGCGAGACATCAGACCTCGACAGACCTCACAATGACGCTTTAATCGTCACCATGAACATCGCAAGCTACGAAGTGCCTAAGCTGATGGTAGACACCGGGAGCTCTGTCGACCTTATTTTCTATAACGCCCTGAAAGGGATGGAAATAGATGACTACGAAATTATTGGTCAGAAAGCTAATCTCGTAGGCTTCTCCGGAGAAACAGTTACCTCCCTGGGAACCATCAAGCTTCCTGTCATAGCTGGAGGAATCATGAAAATGACCGATTTCGTAGTTACCGACAGACCTTCTCCATTTCACGCAATCCTAGGAAGACCCTGGATCCATAAGATGAAAGCGGTAGCTTCCACTTATCACCAATGCATGAAATTTCTGACACTTGAAGGAATAACCACCGTGCAAGGTAGCAAGATAATCTTCAGGATCTGCTACTTGGGGGAATTCAGAATCCTCAAGGAATCACCCCAATAGCAATTAAAGATCTAGGAAGGTCGAGAGATGCAACAGAATATTCGAGTTCCCCCTAGGAACCTAACCGAACGAGTTGGCATCAACGATTATGATCTTGAGAAAAAGTGAACATCAGACCAGAGCTACCTCTCAAAACCAAAAAGGAGCTCATCGACTTCCTGAAAAGCAACGTCAAAACGTTTGCATGAACCACCAGTGACATGAAGGGCACAGATCCAAACGTCACCACTCATAAGCTCAATGCAGACCCTACTTTCAAACCGATCAAACAAAAGCGCCGTAAGCTGGGCCTCGAAAAAGCTCAAGCCATCAACGACGAAGTCGATCGACTTACGAAAGCAGGGTCCATTCGCGAAGTACATTACCCCGATTGGCTGGCTAACCCCGTAGTAGTGAAAAAGAAAAACGGGAAGTGGAAAATCTGTGTAGACTGCACCGACCTAAACAAGGCTTGCCCTAAAGATAGCTTTCCGTTACCTCACATCGATCGCCTTGTTGAGGCGACAGCTGGCCATCAGCTCTTGTCCTTTATGGATGCCTTCTCGGAATATAATCAAATCATGATGAATCCTGAAAATCAAGAAAAAAAACTGCATTCATAACCGAATGCGGGATCTACTGTTACAAGGTAATGCCATTCGGATTAAAAAACACGGGAGCCACCTACCAAAGGCTCGTGAACAAAATATTCGCCGGACAGTTCGGAAAAACCATGAAAGTATACATCGACGATATGCTGGTTAAAACCTCAGCTGGGGAAAATCACATCTCCCACCTAAAAGAATGCTTTGATATCCTCAACAAATACGATATAAAACTAAACCCCGCAAAATGCACCTTCGGAGTGCCCTCGGGAGAATTTCTCGGTTACCTCGTAACCGAAAGAGGTATCGAAGCCAACCCGAAACAGATAGCGACTTCCTTGAAATGCCGTCACCTAAGACAACCAGGGAAGTACAAAGACTAACTGGACGAATCGCAGCTTTGAATCGATTTATATCTAAGTCCACTGATAAGTGCCTCCCATTCTACAAACTTCTAAAAAACAATAAGAAGTTCCTGTGGGACGAGAAATGCGAGGAAGCTTTCAAACAACTGAAAGCTTACCTCTCCGAGCCTCCGATCCTATCCAAAACAGTAACAGGAGAACCCCTGTACCTATATCTCGCCGTATCAACTGCTGCAGTTAGCGGCGTGCGGGTACGAGAAGAGCAAAACGAGCAAAGACCCGTCTATTACACAAGCAAAAGTCTAATAGACGCCGAAACTAGATAATCTACTATGGAAAAATTAGCTCTGGCAGTCGTAACAGCTGCCAGAAAGCTACGACCTTATTTCCAATCGCACTCAATCGTCGTAATGACTTCACAACCAATACACACGATTCTGCACAGCCTTAGCCAATCAGGACGATTAGCTAAATGGGCCATAGAACTCAGCGAATATGACATCGAGTATAGACCCCGAGCAGCCATAAAAGCTCAGGTCCTCGCCGATTCTATCATCGAGCTATCGTCCGAACAACTAGACCCGAGAGTTGAAGCTCCGGAGTGGAGCCTGTATGTTGACGGAGCCTCATCAAAACAAGGTTCCGGAATCGGTCTAAGGCTGACCTCTTCAGCCGGAGAAACCATTGAACAATCCTACAGGCTCGGATTCAACGCTTCAAATAATGAGGCCGAATATGAAGCACTAATCGCAGGATTAAGACTCGCCCTAAGCCTCGGAATCCGAGAGCTAAACGCCTACAGCGACTCACAGCTGGTAGCTAGCCAGTTCCATGGGGAATACGAAACAAGGGACGAAAGAATGGGGGCATACCTCGAAGTCGTACAAAGCCNAATCGCAGGATTAAGACTCGCCCTAAGCCTCGGAATCCGAGAGCTAAACGCCTACAGCGACTCACAGCTGGTAGCTAGCCAGTTCCATGGGGAATACGAAACAAGGGACGAAAGAATGGGGGCATACCTCGAAGTCGTACAAAGCCTCACTAAACAGTTCAGCAAGTTCGAACTAACAAGAATCCCACGAGGAGAGAACTGCTTAGCAGATGCGTTGGCTGCATTAGCATCCACATCAGACCCCCTAGTAAAACGAATTATACCTGTAGAGAGAATCGAAAAACCAAGCATCGATATAGCTACCAAAGCTGAAATCGACAGCAAACCGAAAGAGCAAACAGAAGCTAGCTGCCCTGAGACAGCAGCAACCCAAGTTCTCACAACATTCTGGTTCCCAAAAACCAAAACTCGAAAATTCAAAAAGCATACCTCCGGGGGCACAACCCAGCCCCCAAACTCACTTGTCCACAGAGTAAACACCCGCAGGACTAGATATTCCCCTGAACCCGAAACTCCAACCGGAGACACGATCCCGATCCCGGAAAATAACGACACACCTGAAGATATTCCTCCAGATCCAGGCTCCAATGAACCTAACCGAAGGAATAACCCCGGGGGCACGACCTCCGGCCAGAACAACACCCGGGAACCTAATCCAGCACAGGGACCTCCTTCATTTCTTCACGACAAAATCGTAGGGAGAGAGGACTGGAGAATCCCAATCATGCAGATATTTCGGAGGGCAAGGTTCCCCCCCCCCCCCAGAAATGGGAAGCTCGAAAGCTCAAAGCAATAAGCGCAAGATACTACATAATGGAATCTATCCTTTATAAACGAAGCGTGTCGGGACCTTACCTAAGATGCGTCCACGGCCTCTATGCTATCTAACTCATGAAAGAAATGCACGATGGCTCCTGTGGAAATCACTCTGGTGGTAGAGCCCTAGCTATCCGAATCAAAAGGCAAGGCTATTTCTGGCCTACCATTATCGCTGACTGTGAGGTCTACTCATCCTCATGCGACAGATGCCAAAGGCACGCACCATTTATACATCAACCATCAGAGAAATTATCCTCGATATCCGCCCCATACCCATTCATGAGATGGTCCATGGATATCGTAGGACCGCTAGTAGTATCAGGAACAGGAAGGCAGAAGCTACGCTTCCTGTTAGTCCTAACAGAGTACTTCACAAAATGGATAGAAGCTGAAGCCTTCCAACATGTAACTAAAGTCGAAACCGGACGACTCGTATGGAGAGACATCATTTGCCGCCACGGCATCCCATACGAAATCGTAACTGATAATGGATCACAATTTATATCTAACGACTTCAAGGATTTCTGCGACAAGTGGAAAATTCACCTCATCATGTCGACACCTCGATACCCTCAGGGAAACGGCCAGGCAGAGGCTGCTAATAAATCGGTATTAGCAAACCTCAAGAAACGCCTTGGAATCGATAAAAGTTCTTGGTCCGAAAGATTACCTGAAGTGCTTTGGGCATGCCGAACCACCCCACGAAGAGCTACGGAAGGAACCCCTTTCTCCCTAGCCTACGGGATGGAAGCTGTCGTCCCGGCCGAAACCATCACCGGGAGCCTCCGCCGAGAGCTCTGTACGTCTAATCCCGAAGCCAACAATCAGCTCCTATTAGATAACCTCGATTTAATCGAGGAACGACGGGACCAAGCCTTGCTTCGCATTCAAAACTACCAACAAGCAATGGCTCGACATTAAAATTCCAAAGTCAGGTCCCGACAATTCGTTGTGGGCGACCTGGTACTCAGAAAAGTTTTCAACCATACCAAAGAGCCGCACGCCGGAAAGCTAGGGACCAATTGGGAAGGTCCCTATCAGATCATCCATGTGATACGACCAAGCGTTTACAGGCTCATGAAGGTACGAACCGGGGTACCCGAAATCCTATCATCGAATGCCATGAATCTCAAGAAAACTACCATTAGGTACCTAAACCCTTTGAACTACGTTAGGCTTGATCCCTTGACTGGGTACGTAGGCAACTCCGTTATGAGTGCAGCCCCAATCTCATTTCAACACCTTTTTCACTTTAGCCAAAGGGGGCATGTGTTTAAAACACATAGCACAAACGGAAACTGTATGACTATTACAACATGATGTACTCTATAAAAGTTATCAATGAAACAATTACATTCAAACATATCGAGTTTCTTCCAAAAAAATCCAGGTCACGATGAACCTGAACCTGAGGTCTTAAAATCTTTCAAACAAATCCAGGTCACGATGAACCTGAACCTAAGGTCTTAAAATCTTTCAAAAAAAATCGAGGTCACGATGAACCTGAACCTAAGGTCTTAAAATCCTTCAAACAAATTCAGGTCACGATGAACCTGAACCTGAGGTCTTAAAATCCTTCAAACAAATCCAGGTCACGATGAAGCTGAACCTGAGGTCTTAAAATCCTTCAAAGAAATCCAGGTCACGATGAAGCTGAAGCTGAGGTCTTAAAATCCTTCAAACAAGTCCAGGTACTTACGAACCTGAACCTAAGGTCTCAAAATCCTTCAAACGAATCCAGGTTCCCAAAGAACCTCAATCCAAGGTCTTAAAATCCTTCAAAAACGAATTCAGGTTCCTAAAGTACCCCGATAAAAAGTCTCAAAATCCCTGGCAGCGATCGACATTTAAAAAGAGATCCCAAGTAACATAAGGTCCCGAAAACCCAACCTCGGAACCTCGCGCTGAAAAATGACGGAACCTGTTGTCAACGGGACCCCTGACCTTCACCCGAAAGTCTCCTAGACCTCATGTCTGACTACGGGACCTGCTACTAACAGGACCTAGAATTCTTTGTTCAAAGAAATAAAAGACTTCTACTTAGACAATCGAATTTATGCTAAGGAATTCATCGAAACGTTGACAAGACCCTTAGCAAGAAAGTTTCATCCCAGTTAAGAAGAAACGAAAATCTTTACAAGTAGAATGACTTAAAGCAAAATTAAAACAGAGTAAAACGAAATAAAGGTTTAAAAGCCTCCCCAGGCTACTTAAGTTCAAAGATCTTAACGAATCAAAGGTTTAAAGACCTCCTTAGGCCACCAGTCTTAACAAAAGATAAAAGAAAGCCCATTAGGCAAATGGTCTGGAATACATAAAGACATAATTCTAAAAGAGAAAAACCGACTTTTAAACTTCCATTTCATCAGCACCCTTCTCCCCATCTTTATCATCCTCACTTGGTACCTTCTCCTTCGCCGGGGATCCACCGCCTATCTCCTTCTCGCCCCCATCTGTGGTTGTCTCGACTGGAGCTGAAGCCAGATCCACCAAACCTAAGTTAGAACCATATTCTCCAGAAAAGGACGGATTAAATACGTTGATCTCAAAGGTACCTGAGCTCTCCGAGATCTGAGGCAGAGGGAACTTGCTTACTGAGAAATCAGATACCTGAGCCTTCTCATACGCCGCGGTCGCTTCAGGAATCAATGATATCAGTCGCTGATACTCCTCGTCAACACTCTTGATCTCATTGGTCAACATTTCCTCAAGAAGGACAGTGTTAGCTTGAAGTTCCTGAGCATAGATCTGAAGGCTAACTTCCTCCTTCTTCTTGGCAAATTTCTCCTTGACAGAAACCAAGATCTTGTTGTAAGCATCAGCTACCTCCTTCTTCCCTTCTCGGATAGCCAGTCTGACTTCAGCCTCCTTGTTCTTCTGGCTAACCTGAGATGAAGCGATCATCTCTCGTACTTGTTGCTCCGCGACCTTCCGAGCAGCCTCCAGCTCAGCTATCTTCCTTCCCTTCACTTGGATATCAATAACTTGACTCTCAATTTTTCCGGCCTGAATATCAACCTTCGAGCCAAGCCTTTCCACGACACCTTCAAGCTCAGCAACTCTAGCTCGAGATTGATCAAGCTCCTCCTTGGTAGCCTTCACCATCACGGTTACCTGGGCTAACTCCCCAGCTCTGGGAACATTGTTAACTGTATCCTCCAAGCTCAGTTGAGCTCTGTTAATAGCCCCAGCCAACTACGAGAAAGATCAAACAAACCATGAACCAATGACCTCACTAGAGGAAACGAAAGAGAAAAAATCAAGGTCTCTCACCTGACCCATGCAGTGAGCGACCTCCACATACTCTTCTCGGTTGGTCATGTTGTTGATCGCAGGGAGAGAGCAACCGGTCCTCTTCATATGCCTCATCAATGTGGCCAAACCCCAAGGGTCTTCCAAGACAGAACCGGGTTTCAAGTGGGTAAAACTCCATCCCACGGCTCCTCCCCTGGAAGAAGAGGAGGAAGACCTAGACGATCTATCCACTTGATCAACTCGAGACCTCTTAAGTCTTGGAGGCTCAATCTCAGAAGACTCCTTGATCGCTAGAGGGTCAGCTTCTTTGGCCTGAACATTGGTTTTGGGAGCAAACTCCTGGACCTTTGGGACATCAACAGAGACGACGTCTCTGACCGGGATAGAGACCCCATCACCGAGAACATCTCTCACCTGGTTAAGAAAGGAACCCCCTGGTTCTTCTCACTACCTCGAGAGGAACTGGCTGCTTTGGCTGCTTTACCCCGAGAACGGTAAGACGGTTGGAGAGGCATCTTAGTTTGCTGAGTTCTTTCAGTCTCAGAAGTAGTAGCTTCCGTCGAGATAGACACAATCGAATTACCTTCAGAAACCGGATCAATAAAAACTCGTTCAAAAATCAAATAGTTCTGAACACGCAGCTAATACGCTCAAAAAGAAAGATAAAGCCGACTTACTTTCTAGACCTGCAGCTGGGATAGGTTCCAGAAATGAGGCTCCGTATCATTCAGGAAACCTGGCCGATCCTACACGTGAAGTAGTGAAAGCTCCCCACGTGCAAGGACTTTGCTTCAACTTGCGGTACATAGCTCTGGTAAGCTTATTAGTAAGCTTTTCAGGTTCTTCGATATCTGCAAGAAGAACCAACGATCATTAAAATACGCTAAATAAAAAAATCATGCAAATGCTTCCCTAGAGGTCCTAACCCAAAGCATCAGACCAAGTAACCCTTAGGGTACGACCCTCAGGAACCGTCAGAGGATCTATCTTTACATAAAAATATTTCTTCCTCCAATCATCGTCACTACCAGAGAACTTGAACATACCCAACTTGGGTCGACAAGGCAGATCATAGGTACCACTGCCACCTTCCTTTGAAGCACTCTCCTTAATCGTATAGAGACTCATTAGGTCACGAAGACCAACGACAACCCCTTCTTCTTTAGCCCTAGTGAAGAAACCGTTTATAACTCGGATTACTGAGGGGCAGATGTGGGAACCGAAATCCACACCGTCGATTTTCCGTCAATTATGGAAACTTAGGGAAAAACCCTAATTTTCCCGAGGTCCTGGATCTCTGCGGAAATCACTAAAACAAACGAGTTTAAAGGAATATGGATGAACAACAAAGAATAAAGAGATAAGAAATCGTAAGAAAGCTTTTATTGAATAAGAATCGACAACTGTTAC
>CAKOAT010067822.1:77500-113407 GCA_932364175.1 Eruca vesicaria subsp. sativa | reverse complement strand
TCTTTCCCTTTGGCTGACCTCGCTTGACGGAAGCCTGCTTATTTAGCGATACAACAAAAGAAAGCGGCGGGAATAGAAAATGTAGCCCCTATCTCTTAAAAAGAAGAGGTCCAACGAAATGATACTGATAAAGGAGAGTAGAAGGTTCCACGAGTTATTTAAACCTCTCCTTACAGTCGAGTTATTCCGGCTTGATAGTATGAGAAGAGTTTGCACTGAAACTCTTTCTAGAGCAGATACCGGAGATAAAGAATCAAGAAACTAACTCCTCAAACAAGGAGTAGCCCAACCAGTTGTTCCGATTGACAGCATTGATTCCCTTATTCTTTCGACACCCGCGACTACTGCTACTACTCCTATTTCTGCAGATACCTTATTGCCTTGTTCTCTTGATGAAACTCTTCCTGCAACAAACAGCCATAAATAACATGTATTCTATTGTTGGCCTTTCTTTACCTGATGGATGAGCCATGCAGTGTCTGACTCCTGCTGATCTGAGGCGGGGTGGGCATGGCTTGTTCATCTATATTGCCCAGTATGGTAGAGAGAATCTTCATCGGTAGGTTCCTCAACCTTCAAAAGAAAGGACATGCACTTACTTAACTTAAGGAGACCTGCTTAGGTAAATTAGTGGGACCAGCTTTCTTCTCTGTAGAGATTTTCATTGATCGTAGCTAATTAGGCGGCAACAACCGAAGAAGCAGAAGAAGTAGCTGCTACCGCGAATAAGGATCTGGGTTGGCTTCTTCTTTTTCTGAGTCTTAAGTAAGAAAAGAACCATTAGTTGGTCGCTGGTCTTATGGTAATGGTGACTATCTGCTTCGTTTCCAATGCGTAGTAGTTCTCAAGTGTAGGAGGTGCTTTTAGCTTTGGAAAGAGTACGCGTGCCCGTATAGGTGGCATGCCAGTATAGTTGTCTTTCTGGTAATAGTTTTAGTTGCAGTTATGCTCCGTGGTGACAACCTTTGAGTTAATGGTATGGGTATTGGAAGTGTTAATAGTTTGGTGATTGTATTGCTAGATCTATTCTTCCTATACCTAATTCTCTAGTCATAGATGTATTGTTGCGAATGCGCCTCAGTCTCCAGTGTTTTAGGAAGTGAGCGAAGTTCCCAATGTGAGAGGCACGGAGTGAGGAACCCCTGTCCCACTCCAAGCTAAGCCTGCTGAGCAAGATGCATTGCGATTTCCTCTTCTGTGGACGCACTGGAATATGATCCGGGACTAATTCCTGAGACATCGATCAGGTCAGAGATCTTAGGAGTAGATGCCGGGGGGAGAAGGAATTCTACGACTGATTGAGCCAACAAATCCTAGCTAGAATCTAATCTGGAAAGAACTTGGAACTCTCAACCATAGCTTTGATTTGCTTTTCTTATTGGCAGAAGTCAAGGCGATTTTAATCTCAAAGAGGCCGATAGGACCAGTATCAGACGAGATATTGACAAAAGGAAAATCATTCCATTCTTGTCCCTTCTTGGATTTGAAAACGAAAAGTACGTTCGGGCAGAAGTCTTGTATGAGTTAGCCACTGCTTCAAGCAGAAAATGGAATTTTCCTTGTTGAAAACAAGAGATTCCAAGAGGAGTTAGATAGGGAAACGGAGACTTTACCTGTAAGTCAGTATATTGACAGTGCCCCAAGACAATCTGAAGCACTGACTGGAATCAATCAGCAGCTGAATGCAAGGATTACTTCAATAAACAATTGAAACCAACAAGACCTTTTCTTTTCCATCAGGAGACCATTCAAAGCCTGAAAGAAGAAGGTTGACTCGGCAATCTCAATTTCGTATGAGAAGAAGGTTGACTCGGCAATCTCAATTTCGTATGAGTGATGGTTGACTCATGAAAGTGCAATGGAAGGGTGAAAGCCGATGAACGCCTTTCAGTCGAGTTTGTGTTCACAACCTCTCCTTTTCAGTCGAGTAACTGGGGTTCCTCTCGCAACGAGTGCTCGAGTATGTTAGTGTTCAGTATATCATGTTAGTGTTCAGTATAGCCGGGATTGTAGTTCAATCGGTCAGAGCACCGCCCTGTCAAGGCGGAAGCTGCGGGTTCGAGCCCCGTCATTCCCGACCTAGGATCTGATGTATCGATCAATTAATCTCTCATCAGTTACGAAATATATAGCTATAAAAAAAAAAGCTAGAAATAGAATTCAACTTAGTTTCTCAGTCTCTAGGAATTCCTAAGCGTTAGCGAAGAAAGAAGCCTACTTGAAGAAGGCTGCCAAGAGGAGAGCAAGCGCCCTACCCGAGTCTCCAGCGAGAAGCGTTTTATATATAATAAAAATTATTATCGATCGAAACCTAAAGCCAAGTGCATCGATCGGTTTCCTTGCGTTGGGAGAGAGATTGAATGGAACGCTTGAAAGCTAGCGGGGACTCAGAGAGAAGAGAGCCAGGGATATCCAACCCAGGAATCGCACGCAGGCTTCTCGCCCCCTTTCTCTGACGAGGGCGAAGCAAAGATCGAATGCTTCCAAAGCAGGGAAAAGAAGATAGGAAGATTGGATGGAAAATCGAGGGTGGGAGCCGAAGGCCCCATCTACATATATACGCACTGGTACCACCATGAAGACTGTGTTCCCACTGGGTGAAGAATCAGATTTATGACCATGGATAATAAGATCCAATCCAATTGATTGATGGAAGTCGACTCGACGATCAAGTAGCCTCATCCCATTCTTTAAAGCAGTAGCGAACAAAGGACGCCGACAAGGAAGAGGCGTTTCTCGGAGTGAGAAAGCTCAATCCAAGACATGAAAGCGGAATCACAACTGTGCTTAAATCCCTACTTCCACCGAGGGAAAAGTCCTCCTATTCCTTTCACCAGTTCAGGGCAAATGATGAAGGGGTTTCCGGCGCAAATGAATAGTAGAAAAAGGTCGATTCCTCCTTGCAGTTGATTCACTTTCACTTTAGTTGGACATGGCAAGGAAAGCAGGAATGTCATCAGGCTCAGACCTATTCTTGCAAATAAAAAGAGACTCGCTCTAGTCCCGTAACCATTCGTAAGGAGGGGGCAGTGGTCGAATGAATAGAATGTCCGAGTAAGGAGAACTAGCCAAGCTTCTTCACAAGCGAAGGAATTGCAGCCTAACCATCTGTGAGATCGGAGACTTCGAGAGGCTCTGACGCCCTCTTTAACGCCACTCTTTCCGAGTCTCGGACATGAAGCTTACGATTGATTTTGTTAGTGAGAAGCTCAGTTCCGCTTTAAGCCCGACAAGCGGGTGGTTTGGTTGGTTGTTGATAGAGGACTCGAAATAGCTTTATTTGCACCGTTCCCTTCTTTATCGAATAGGGGTTCCTCCGTCACTTCAAATTTTACTAGGGATGAGAACCAGAGAACGCTCTCCACTAAGACTCCCGTATGATATGCAGGTTAAAGCTCCCGTTTCAGATGCTGAAGGCTCGTTGAGACCTCTTCTCTTTTCCGCACCAATCTTAATTGACTACTACATCTTTATTTGGGTGTATAGCTCAGTTGGTAGAGCATTGGGCTTTTAACCTAATGGTCGCAGGTTCAAGTCCTGCTATACCCAAACCTACCTTACCACTATATAGTAAAGATGCGTAGTAGCGTTCTAAGATCACTGAGGGGAAGGTTGGTCATAAATTTGGAGAGTACACGGAAACTCAGACTTTCGAGAACAAATATTGGACCGGGAAGAAAAAAGGGACAGAAATCCATAAAGTAAAAAAATATGGCACGAAAAGGAAATCCGATTTCGGTAAGACTTGGAAAAAATCGTAGTTCAGATTCAAGTCGGTTCAGTGAGGGCGACCGCGAAAGTCACCGAATGGGTAAGTCTTTTCCTTCAGTTTATCCTATATTTTAAAAAAAAGCGTGGGAGGACGTTGCAGATGTCCGGGACGGACACGACTTCTTCTAACGCTAGAAGACCACTGGAAAACACCCGGAACCAGAGCATGTCGTGAAAGAAGCACACTGGATGGGCGTGCTTCGACCGTGTCTCCGGGGCACAGTTGAATGTAGATATCATTAACGCGAGGTGTAGGATACCAGGCCGAGAAACTCAGGCAACCCAACCCCCCCCTATGCGCCGATCGCTAGCGCATCCAGGCCCCCGGCGCCCAGCTCTGCGGGGGAGGCCTAGTCTGATCTGAGAAGTGCTAATTCGGTTCGGATAGACTTCAAAAAAGAACGCCGCCGCCCAATAATAAAAATCAAACAAGTGCTAAGTTTCAGATAGTGAATAAACCGAAACGAAAGAAGAGAGGTTTCTCGCTCGGCGCCTAAAGCGCACTATGCTCCGTTTTAACAAATGAGAGTTTTCGGTGGAACCGGTGAACCACGCGAGCTGGTTAGATGTGTGGGACAGAGGGCTCGTAGTACCTGTTAGCGCAGCTATGCAGTGGAAGGGAAGGAGCCTATAAATCGACCCCTTCCTTCTTTTTTTTCAAAGAAAAAAAGCAGTACAAAGATATTAGACTCTCGGATGAGACTAAGCGGCCACCGACCGTTCCGACGCACCCCTGACCGATTTTGATTAAGACCGAAAACCTATCTAAAATGAAGCCTAGTTTAAGCTGTCAAACAAATGATAGAATTGAAATTATAAAAAATATCCCGGGAAGAAATATAGATAGAGTTTTGCTCAATAAAGGGAAGATTCGTAGAAAAGGATAAGTTGTTTCGCGAAGACTGCAATCTTTCTAAAGAAACAAGCGAGAAACTTGACTTTGAGAAAAAAAGGTGCTTGTTGCCGGTAAGTAAGCTTGTTTTATATCAATAAAGGCGAAAGGTTTTTGAATATTATAAAGACGCGTTAGCACTTTCGTTTTTAATAAGTTTAGGCTTAACTAAGAAGTGCGAAAGGGCTTGTTTGTTAATTAGGGTGCGCTGGTTTAGAACCCTATACACAACAAAGGGCTTTTCCTTTCAAATGACAACTGCCTCTTCCTGTTGCGAGGGCCTTGCACGAAACCAAACCGCCCCCCCCGCCCCAATCAAGTACCAGTTGCTTCGCAGCGCGGGTAGCCTACTTAGGTTAGGAGGAAGAACCCCTCAGTTCTTACTAACCTCCGGTGTGTAATCAACATGTTGCTAGCTTCAACTCGGTTGAATAAGAATCATTGATTCTCTCTCCTGTCCATTTCTTATTCATTCAGGGCGCTCGGCCGGTGCTCCTTTCTCAAACCAAAACGACTCTGAACGTTAGGGAAGATAAGACCACCTGAGCGAACCGATCAAAGGGACTTGACTTATCCGAACCGAACAATAGCAGCTTAAAGCTAAGCCTCTCACGAGCAGCGTCGCTGCGCGGGGAGGAGCATCTCAAAGTATGGGGCAAAGGATCAAGCGCTTTGACTTTGTCTCCCGGGATCCACCACAGGTTGGGTTTGAGAGCCGTGTGATGGGTGACTATCCAGCACGGTTCGGAGAGCACTTTTAGTCTTTGTTGGTGAATGGAAGCCCCCCTATCAAGCAAAAAAGAAGCGGCTCTTTCTACGGTGGGGTCACTATTGACTCTATTTATTATTATGGTAAATTTGTGTATCAAGATGTCAATCTGAGATCTTATTTCGGTTCGATACGTCCACCTACGAGACTCACCTTTGGCTTTCGTCTCGGTAGGTGTATTCTTCTACATTTTCCTAAAAGAACATTCATTCATTTCTTTCTTCCCCGTCGACCACGACGACTGAAACGACGTGAAAAAACTAGACCCGGAAAGGAGAAGGGCCGGTGGTGGACGACATTCGGGAAAGCCGGGCCGATCGGGTGTCTTCGCGACGATACAGAAGAAGAACGAAACGAAGTGAGAGGCCGGGGGGCAAGGAAAAGAGTCGAGTCGATCAGGCTCGACGACCGAAAGAAGCAAAACGAAATCCGGGGGTGGCCGAAAAAAAAACAACGCTATGGATACCATGACCGATCACCATCGATAAAGAAGAATCTTTCTAAATCACTTCGGATCAGCGGGGCCTTCAAGCATCCGAAATACGCCGGGGTTGTAAATGACATAGCGTTCCTGATAGAAAATGACGACTCCTTCAGAAAAACGAAGTTATTCAAGTTCTTTTTCCCAAAGAAGTCCCGCTCCGACGGCCCGACGAGTTATCTACGGACCCTCCCTGCAGTGCGCCCCTCCTTGAATTTTTTGGTCATGCAATACTTTTTTAATACAAAGAACCAAATGAATTTCGACCCCGTCGTAGTTCTCAATCATTTCGTGGCACCGGGCGCGGCTGAACCATCTACGATGGGGAGAGCGAATGCACAGGGAAGAAGCTTACAGAAAAGAATACGTTCTCGTATCGCTTTTTTTGTAGAAAGCTCGACCAGCGAGAAAAAGTGTTTGGCCGAAGCCAAAAATAGGTTGACCCACTTCATTCGCTTGGCGAATGATCTTCGCTTCGCGGGAACAACTAAAACCACTATCTCGCTCTTTCCATTCTTCGGTGCTACCTTTTTCTTTCTAAGAGATGGGGTTGGGGTGTATAATAACCTTGATGCCCGGGAACAACTACTCAATCAATTAAGGGTCAAATGTTGGAACCTTTTGGGTAAGGATAAGGTAATGGAATTGATAGAGAAATTCAAAAACCTAGGTGGGATAGAAGAATTGATAAAGGTAATAGATATGATGATAGAAATCATACTGAGAAAGAGAGGAATTCCGTATAGGTACAACTCTTATTTTTACGAAGTAAAAAAAATGCGATCTTTCTTGTCTAATAGAACAAACACTAAGACCTTAATTGAGTCAGTCAAAATAAAATCTGTTTATCAAAGCGCTTCTCTGATTGCTCAAGACATCTCTTTTCAACTGAAGAACAAAAGAAGATCATTTCATTCCATTTTTGCTAAAATAGTGAAGGAGATTCCAAAAAGGGTGGAGGGAATCCGTATATGTTTTTCCGGTCGATTAAAAGACGCAGCAGAAAAAGCTCAAACTAAATGCTATAAGCATAGAAAAACTTCTCGTAATGTATTTAACCAGAAAATCGATTATGCTCCTGCGGAAGTATCTACTCGTTACGGAATCTCAGGTGTCAAAGTGTGGATTTCATATAGTCAAAAAAAAGGGGGACGTGCTATATCCGAAACGTACGAAATATAGTAAATATCGTAAAGGCAGATGTAGTAGGGGTTGCAAACCGGATGGTACAAAACTGGGTTTTGGAAGATATGGCACTAAAAGTTGTAAAGCTGGTCGTCTTTCATATCGAGCCATTGAAGCAGCGCGTCGGGCTATAATCGGACACTTCCATCGTGCTATGAGCGGACAATTCCGAAGAAATGGTAAGATATGGGTAAGAGTTTTCGCGGATCTCCCTATTACCGGGAAACCTACAGAAGTAAGAATGGGAAGAGGAAAAGGAAATCCTACGGGTTGGATTGCTCGTGTGTCCACGGGACAAATCCCATTTGAAATGGATGGTGTGAGTTTGGCAAATGCTCGACAAGCCGCTACATTAGCGGCTCATAAACCATGTTCGTCAACCAAGTTTGTTCAGTGGTCGTAACGTAATTGGTTAAGGGGGAGAAAGCGGGCCGAGAATCTTATGTCAAAAGGACCAAGGATGATCTTTTCGGAAAGGAGGAGTAGGAGGAGTCAGCTTATTCTATAGATACTGTAAAAGCCAACTCATGTTTCCACTCAATTTTCATTACGAAGATGTATCACGTCAAGATCCGTTGCTCAAACCGAATCACGCCAACGTTATGGAAGTTCCTGGATCGTGTGAAATAAGAGTAGTACCAAAGGCACCCTATAATTTCATAATAAAAAATGGAAAATTGGCTATGGAGATTCCGCGCGGTCAGAAATTCATACAGACACAAAGGGGTTCGACAGGAAAGTCCTTTCGATCTAATCCATTCTTGGGGTCAAATAAAGACAAAGGATATGTAAGTGACCTAGCACGACAAAGCACTCTCCGAGGGCATGGAATGTCTAATTTTTCGGTCAGAATCTCGACAGTAATGTCTCTGTTAGATTTTCCGGTCGAAATACGGAAAAACTCCATTCAATTCTCGATGGAAACGGAGTTTTGCGAATTCTCCCCGGAACTGGAAGATCATTTCGAGATCTTCGAACATATTAGAGGGTTCAATGTGACTATTGTCACTTCGGCCAACACACAAGATGAGACTTTACCACCGTGGAGCGGCTTTTTGCAAAAAGATGAGGGGGAAACTCAGTAAGATGTCGGAGAAGCAAAATAGTAGAGATCACAAACGTAGATTGCTCGCGGCTAAATTTGAATTGAGACGAAAGCTTTATAAAGCCTTTTGTAAAGATCCCGATCTTCCTAGTGATATGCGGGACAAACATCGTTATAAGTTGTCCAAGTTGCCAAGAAATAGTTCCTTTGCACGAGTAAGAAACCGATGTATTTCCACGGGTCGCCCTCGTTCTGTATCTGAGTTCTTTCGAATTTATCGTATCGTTTTTCGTGGATTAGCATCTCGAGGTTCTTTGATGGGCATAAAGAAATCGTCTTGGTAGCAACCACCAAACCAATAGAACAAAGAAAGGTTAGCTCCGCAGCTGGTCCACAAGCAAGGTAAGTAAGTCCATTACCAGCCGGCTCCGGACCGAAAAGACCTAACAGAGTAATCCCTTATCTTGGATCGGAGATGCGAACGGGGCGGGAATCGAAGTGGGGGACCTCTCTACCGCTTGTGTCTATTTCCTGTCAAGTATGCTCCCCAGACATAGACTACGTACAGGTAGTACTCTTGGAAAGAAAGATATAATGCGTGAACATAACATTAAGTTACGAATGTAACTCCCGACTACTCTTCTAAATATACTAAGGCGGAGAACTCTTGTTCATTGGAGCGCCGTAGTGCGGAGGGATGAACCCATTATGGAAGTCCGAGTTGGGACTGAGCCTTCCGAATGATAATGCTTTGTTTCGTTGGAAAAACCAACGCAAATCTCATATTGACTTTCTATCGCCCTACTTCTAAGGATAGATAGAGAGAGTTACTTTATGAAATTCTCTCCCTTATAAAGCAGCGCAAGTCGGCCCCCCCAGAACAAAGCCCTACTCCCGAGAGGCACGGAGTGACTCGACTAAAAGGAGAGGTCCAAATGGACTTCCGTGAATTACAGTGATCCAGTCTCACGGATATGGGGCCTCGCCGGAGATGGCAGGGCAAAACCTGATGGACCTTTTTTTTCTCAAGAGGTTATTTCGAGAATCAACCAACCGACGAGACGAATTCGAGGATGTGTTAAAATAAAGTCTAACCGCCAAGGCAAGTCCCATGGATAAGCCCAGCCTCCCTCTCGTTTCACTCTCGAGGAACGCCTTTTCAGTCGAGTTGCTAAAGCACCTCTCCTTACAGTCGAGCTTCTTTGTTCCTTCGGACCTCTCGCCCAAATGAAATAGGATGAATCCAATCAATAAGCTTATTGATTGATTCAGAGCGCAGCGAAGCCAAATTAAATCAAGGCAAAGGGGGGCTTACTTTTCCTGACGCTGAGTCATCCCATTCAAATTTAGCTATGCTAATGTAACAGGAAAAAAGTATTCAGATGATATGGATCCCAAGAGATGAGCGAGAACCTCCAATTGCTTAAGGATCGCACTCCGCTGTCCCGCTTGGTGGACCTCGGGGTCATCCTGGGTTACTGAAGGGTTGTCCGACTGCTCGGTGACCGAATCAGAGAAGTTTTGACCGCTTTCTCTTCTCTACAGCACTCTCGGACTGATCATCCAATCCATCTTGCTGCGACAAAGCAAGCTTAGGAATGAATCTAAGAAATTTAGGTCTCTGCCCGCTTGAAAGATTCTTCTTTCCTCTTCGGTGAAAGAGGGCAAAGGTGTGTAGGAGAAAGAATTCTAAAAACGTCGACGCTTAATTCGCCCCCGAGGAATGCTTTCAAAAGTCAAAGAAAGGCTCAAATATCAATATATATATTTTAGGATATTTTAGGGCCCTAGAACGCAAAAAAAAGTGGGTGAACAAGAGTTGTCACGATAGGAAAGAGAAATGACTATAAGGAACCAACGATTCTCTCTTCTTAAACAACCTATATCCTCCACACTTAATCAGCATTTAGTAGATTATCCAACCCCGAGCAATCTTAGTTATTGGTGGGGGTTCGGTCCGTTAGCTGGTATTTGTTTAGTCATTCAGATAGTGACTGGCGTTTTTTTAGCTATGCATTACACACCTCATGTGGATTTAGCTTTCAACAGCGTAGAACACATTATGAGAGATGTTGAAGGGGGCTGGTTGCTCCGTTATATGCATGCTAATGGGGCAAGTATGTTTCTTATTGTGGTTTACCTTCATATTTTTCGTGGTCTATATCATGCGAGTTATAGCAGTCCTAGGGAATTTGTTTGGTGTCTTGGAGTTGTAATCTTCCTATTAATGATTGTGACAGCTTTTATAGGATATGTACTACCTTGGGGTCAGATGAGCTTTTGGGGAGCTACAGTAATTACAAGCTTAGCTAGCGCCATACCTGTAGTAGGAGATACCATAGTGACTTGGCTTTGGGGTGGTTTCTCCGTGGACAATGCCACCTTAAATCGTTTTTTTAGTCTTCATCATTTACTCCCCTTTATTTTAGTAGGCGCCAGTCTTCTTCATCTGGCCGCATTGCATCAATATGGATCAAATAATCCATTGGGTGTACATTCTGAGATGGATAAAATAGCTTTTTACCCTTATTTTTATGTCAAGGATCTAGTTGGTTGGGTAGCTTTTGCTATCTTTTTTTCTATTTGGATTTTTTATGCTCCTAATGTTTTGGGGCATCCCGACAATTATATACCTGCTAATCCGATGTCCACCCCGCCTCATATTGTGCCGGAATGGTATTTCCTACCGATCTATGCCATTCTTCGTAGTATACCTGACAAAGCGGGAGGTGTAGCCGCAATAGCACCAGTTTTTATATGTCTCTTGGCTTTACCTTTTTTTAAAAGTATGTATGTGCGTAGTTCAAGTTTTCGACCGATTCACCAAGGAATGTTTTGGTTGCTTTTGGCGGATTGCTTACTACTAGGTTGGATCGGATGTCAACCTGTGGAAGCACCATTTGTTACTATTGGACAAATTTCTCCTTTGGTTTTCTTCTTGTTCTTTGCCATAACGCCCATTCTGGGACGAGTTGGAAGAGGAATTCCTAATTCTTACACGGATGAGACTGATCACACCTGATCAGTGAAAAATTTTGACACCAATCATTTACATATTACACCAAGAATTGACAAGCGGATAAGTTTTCTAGTTTGCTATGTTGATATAGCTTAGATAGGGAAAAGATAACTCCACTATAGGGTAGGGCTGTACTTAAAAAATCAAAAAGGGTCCCTCTCCCCCTTTTTGATTAAAAAATCAAAAAAGAGGCCCCGCCCCCCAAGGCCTAAGGGGCCCCCTCTGATAAAGAAAGAAAAAAAATATAGAACTACCTTTACTGCAAGAATATAAATGACTCGCTATTCACTCGAGGTTTCTGGGTCATAATGTAGGAGAGATGGCCGAGTGGTTTAAGGCGTAGCATTGGAACTGCTATGTAGGCTTTTGTTTACCGGGGGTTCGAATCCCTCTCTTTCCGTACCTTTACCTAATTCACCAACGTTACCGACCGCCATGTATAAAATAAAAATCGAGACCTCTAAGAGTCAGACCTTTTTTTGAGATTATTTTTTTCTAATTACTTTTGTTTTGTACGAAAAAAAAAACGGAAAGAGCGGACAACGAATGAAAATCTCTGAACGTGATACGTAAATGGGAGAAAAATATGGATGAAACCCCTTATCTATCTTTCCTTCGGAAAAAAAAAAGGTTTATGAAGCCATCCTCGCCTCGGGGATAAGAGATCTTTCGATTCTGGAGAGTAAGCTTCAAGCTCAAGATCTCATTTGTGATCTTCTTCTTCGCGAACCTAATCTCAAGTGAACATTTATTATTGAATTCTCAATTTTCGTATAAAAATACCTGCCTTTCATTTTATTGAAGAGAAAACCTCCCCCCATTTGAACGAAGTCTCTGGCCTTCCCCGTTATGACTTTAGAGTATCTCTCACGTCTTATAAGTCACTTAAAAATGAATGGGCGGATAGGACCACTCCTGCTTGCTCTTGGCCTTGGCTGCTTAGAGACATCCCTTTAGTTCAGAGAATGGAATTAGGAATTTGATTTTCGTCTTCTTGTAGGTCGGTCATATGTTCAATCAGGAATTCCATCTCTTCTTTGCTTTCTGGTACCGGTTTGAGTTCCTTTGTTCAAATAAATATCTACCCATGTCAGGCTTCCTTTCCCGGTAGTACTTCTGTTCTTCTTCTGTCTGAGGCAAAGGTGAATCCCTTATACTGTATACGGTCGAGCTGGCTTGGCTGGTACATCAAGCATATCGGCATATTGCTTGTTCGGTGTGATACACATATCTGTCAATGTCAATCAAGTAATAGAATTCATTCCCACTGTCTGAAGAAAACGTGAAGAATTTACAGTTTATGAGCTTGGAAGACCCGTTGAAGTCCCCGAATAAAGGGGAAAAGGCTATAAGTAGGCCGTTTGCTATTGCTAGAAGGGCTGCTCGCCTTTATACGGCTTGGCTTCGCTATCGCTCCTATGTAGTGATCGGCCTCAAAAGTGGTATTCCTGCCATACAAGCCTATTTTTTCTAGTGCTAGAAGCTTCGCCAGAAGCAAGCAAGACGAGGGAGCGGAGCTTCGTAGACAAGGCTCGTTACGTACTTGACTGACGAGCTGTCTACTAAACGAGCGTTAGAGCGAGCGAGTTAAGCCTCTAAAGTTTGATAGCTCTTCCCCCTCCCTCACCTTACTCTTCAATTTCCGCTTAAGCTTCCCCGGTTTGGGGGATTAATTGATTGGATACCCGAGAACCATAATCTTTCCTAGGAACAGCTTCTACGACGATAGATAGGGGTCAGCTTTCTTTGGCATCTATGCCCCCTGCCCTCCAAACAGTATGGGAGCCTTTCAGCTCGTACTGCTCACACTCCTAGATCTTCACGGCACCTCCTCCACCATAGTGTGAGCTGCTCCCAGCGGAGAAAAGCAAGGCCTACTTCGAAATTAGCTTTCAACAACGTCAACAACACCACGAAAAAAGTCAACAATGGTTGCCCACTAATCTGATCATAGGTGAAATCCAATCCCTTCGCTTCGCGCCAGGCTTTGAAACCGTAAGTCAGGCGCCTTCGGCCCTCTCCTTTCAGTCGAGTTGCTAAAGCACCTCTCGGAAGCGAGAAAGCGAGCAGCAAGCTGAAAAAAGGGAAAAGTGGTTTTATAAAGCAAAATAAGCTAAGGGGGCTGGCTAGGAATCGCAAGAATTGAGAAGGGTGGGAAAGACAGGTTCGGAAATGGCCGGATTAGCAGGAGGAAGGTCTTGAAGAGCCTGAAACAAAGAAAGGTGTACATAAAAAAAGAGGCTGGTTATGGCCTTTACTTGATAGGACTCCTTTCCCATCTATCTTGACCGGGAAGAGGGGATAAAAAAACCTTGCTAACGCCCTGCCCACCCTTCTGGATCCCTCATATTTATGATTCCAGGCTTCCCGGACTCGTAATAGACGGCTAAGAACAAGAAGAGGGTCAGTAGTCTCTGCCGTTGCAGGTCCTTCTCCTTCCGCTGAGACGGCCCTCTTTTTTTGTTTGTTCACCGCGGCACGAAATCATGAAGAAGCTGGAATAACTCAGAAAGAGAGTGGCGCCTAGCCGTTGAGAGCGTCTATTATCTTTGTAGAGGAACAGTACGATCTTGGACTGGCCCCCTTCGCATGACCTAGAAAGATAAAGAAGTCCATGCTACTATAAGGCCTCTAAACTCCTCCCTCAGGACACTATTGCGTTGCCCATGGGGACGGGGTAGCCCCGACTTCCATAGGTCCTTGGTTCGACCTCCTAATGAGAATTGAGGTCCTTGCGCGGGCGTCTCATCCCTAAGACTTGCTTGCTCTGTATGGAGTGCCCTGTGGTTCCTCGAGTGCCAGCCGCAGAGAGGAATGCCATCAACTAGGGCGCTATTGGCCACTAACCACTCGCTCGCCAGCCGCTCGGGCTCCGCGTTTCAAGTTCGTTATCCTAACCGTCCCCTCTGCTCCACCGGGTGCCTGGCCCCTTCTTCTATCTTATCTACTGCCTTGCTCCTCGGCTCCCTACAGCTCCAGCCGCTCGCTGTAATAGCTTGCTTCTCGGGTGGCTCGCACCCCCGGGTGGTGCGGCTGAGCCAGAGTGGGCTCAACAGTCGGCCTATGTTTCCGGGCGCACGCGTAAAGGCATGATTAGTTCCACAAATCTCACTGCACTGACCATAGTAAACTCCTTCTCGTTGTACCAAAATAGAGATTTGATTTAAACGACCAGGTACAGCATCACATTTGACACCTGAGGAAGGTACAGCCCAACTATGAGGTACATCAGCAGATGTTACAATAATACGTAGATGAGTTTTGGCTGGTACAACCACTCTATTGTCCACTTCTAATAAACGTGATTGACCCAATTCTAGATCTTCTTCTGGAATCATATAACTGTCAAAAGTGAGTGACTGCTCATCGGAACTGTTATAGTCAGAATACTCATAAGTCCAATACCATTGATGTCCAATAGCTTTGATAGTAATGGCTGGATCTACTACTACCTCGTCCATTGAGTATAAGAGAGCAAATGATGGTATAGCAATGAACATCGAGATGAGACTAGGAAAGATGGTCCGAAGAATCTCGATAGTAGTTCCATGAACAATCCTTTGCGGGATTGCATTTTCTTTATAGTGGAAATGCCATAAAGCGCGAACCAAGATCCATAATACGAAAACCAAAATCAGAATGAGGAAGAAAAAGATATCGTGATGTAAGTCTATTATTCCTTGCATTATAGGTGTAGCTGCGTCTTGAGATCCTAATTGCCATGGTTCCGCTGCATCACAAGGAGAAATTGTGAGGAATAACCATTTTAGAACAATCATTTTCAAAGCAAAGGTTCCTTCATTGACTGCTCCGCTCCCCCCCAAACAAAGAGAGACTGATTCTGACTCTCCCAATTAAGGAAGACGGAAATGACTGGTGCCGGTTGGTCCAACCAAGAAAAAAGAGATGGGAATTTTGGGCGTAAGATTCTTCTTCTTCTTACAATATTTTGAGTTAGATGAACAGATCACTCCTCTAAGCAGCCTTCTTCTTATATACATATTATTCTCTCATGGGTTGTTAGCTGTGTTCTATCGTAGCTATCTCTGTTCAACACTTGGAGGGAGCGAGCAACGGCCTGCGAGCGATCGTAGCTACTTCCCTTAGTTTTGTTTCAAACTCTTCTCTTTTTTCCTTTTTTCTTACTTTTCCATCTATATAAAGAGAAAGTTTTGGATTCCTGATGTGCTCCGTAGAGCTAAAATAGGGTTTCATCAAATCCTCGCTATATAAAGAGAAAGTTTTGGATTTCTGATGTGCTCTTACGAAGGAAAATTGGATTGCTAACTTTTGCATCTATATAAAATGAAAAGAAAGATTTGTGTGTAGCTCGCCGAGGTACGGAGTGACTCTTACTCAACTTCGATGAAATCAATCTCATATGCCGAGATCAAGGTTCAAACAAAAACAAGAACAGAAATAGATCAAAGTCAAAGGGAAAGAAGGGATGCTGTTCATGCGGGGAAGAAGGACATTTTAAGAAGAATTGTCCCAGTAGAAAGGCTTATCATGATAAGACAAAAGACCAGAACACAGTAAGAGGAGAGTCTGCTATGGTAAAAGGAACAGAGGTCAAGCGTGTGGATGTCCTATATGCAGCTGAAGCCTTGAATATTACTGATCTGGTTGAACAAGAGTGGATCATGGACACAGGTTGTTCTTACCACATGACACCCAAGAAAGAGTGGTTTGATGAATTGAATGAAGAGATCACAGGGATAATCAAGATGGGAAATGACACAACATCATCAGTGAAAGGAATAGGAAGTATAAAGATCCTAAATGAGGATGGAACAGTGGTGATTCTGACACAAGTGAGGTATGTACCAGATTAAAAGAGAAACCTTATCTCACTAGGAACACTGGATTCACAGGGTTGTGCATATAGAGGTGAAAATTGAATCTTGAAAGTGCTAAAGGGTTGCAGAGTTGTTCTAAGAGGAAAACAGTACGACAGTCTATACTTCCTACAAGGCAAAGTTGTTGAGACAGAAGCTCTCATAACTGAGGACAAGAAGGATGAAACTTCACTGTGGCACAGCAGGTTAGGCCACATGAGTCAAAAAGGGCTAGAACTGCTGGTGAAAAAAGGGTACATTGATGGTAAGAAGGTGTCATCTCTTTATTTCTGTGAAGACAGCATATATGGGAAGGCACACCGTGTGAGCTTTGGAGTTTAAAAGCACACTACAAAACTACCATTCCTCCAAGAGAAGAAATGGCACCAACATTGGTCACTGAAGCACCTTTCGTCAATGAAGGAGCTATCCTCCCCGGCAACAGAGTAGGATAAATGCCATGAAGCTTCCCCGGTCCCTAGGAAGGGCTTTCCCAGACCAATGCAATACCTATATTCTCACTTTACTTCTCTCTGGCAGCTATTGAAATGGAAGTTGGTGAAATGTACGATCGATTTCAGCTCTCTAGGACAGTCAAAGATCCTTTCTTTAGTCCTGCTTTACTATATGATGCCCTACTTTCCCGGTTTTCTGGAAGGTTCTACCTAGATGCCGGAGGAACCCATTCCCTCCGTTGTTGTTGTTATCTGTTGATTTCCTAGCTGACCTTCCTACTCCTGCCTACAGGGCATATCCCACAACAGGTATTAGCTTTTGACAATGATTACACGCTTATTATTCGCGTCACGTCAAATGGAGAACTATGATTGGAACTCTAAGCTGCTTCAGTTTCTCTTAAGTTAAGGGTGCTGATGTTCCCACTGGTCTGGTACTATATTTAGTATTCTGGTTAGCTTGACAGGCCTAATTAATAGATACATTTGATTCTGCTTTTCCCAATAATATCAAGCGGGTATAACTCTAACAGTTCCAACTCCCAGGTACTTAACTGCTTCACTTCAGTTGCAATAAACCTGGCTTGGTGTAAACTATTACATATCACCTATGCCCAGGCTCTGGAGACCTCTTCTCTGTCAGACCTCTCTTCCTCCGATCCAACCCTACTGTTTGAAGTGAGCTACAACCACTTTCTTTTTCATTCCTTCCAAACCAAACCGGAATAGACTTCTGTCTTGAGAACAACCAACTTACATGGCTCTATCTACTACGAAAGAGGCAAGGACAGATCCGCCGAAAAAGGATCGGTCTTGAGTCCTCGGGAGATTCGTTGTCGGAATTCTTTGATTCCACCTATCTTCTTGAAGAAGAGGTTCTATCTCAATCAGTTTGGGCTAGTGTGCAATGCCGCTAACCTTCTATCTTTGGTTCACCTTGAACAACCTATCTTAGCAGCTTCTTCTTGTGAGAAAATCAAAAGTGTTGTGTTCTTGCCTTGCCGAGTTCAACCTATCTTTCTAGCACCGGATTTTGTAATGGAATTGCTTTCTATCCTATCTTTTGTATCCTATCTAATGTAGCAAGCGATCTTTGCAACTTCTTATATTCTCATCAGAGGTTGTTGGTGAATAGGTTCTTTTTTTCTACAGATAGAACCAAAGCCCTTCTTCTTGCAACATCCGACTCGTTCACAGCTGATTGATTCAATAGCAACTTCTTCGAGAACAGTGAGAGCAGATTCAATAGCAAGGGCGCAGCTCCTGGTTCTTAGCTTATCACATGGCCCTTTATCATCGAAGACAGTGATCGACATACGAATCGTGAAATGAATTCCTTGGTGGGAAACCCTCCGATCCGATGACTCCCTGATCCTCTCTTTTATCCCCCCATCTATTCACTCCGAGGAACGCCTGTTGTTAGCCAACCAATCCCATGAGCTAGCTTCCCTGGTTTGGTTAGCTTGGGAATAGGTTTCCCCTTACAGGACTTTAGTTACTCGACTGAAAGGAAAGATCGTAAAAGTAGCGTAGAACCCTCTCCCTTCGGGTGTACTTGTCCTATCGAACAAACTTCCTGTAAGGGAGGAATTTATTTCTATTCTATAATACAGAGAAAGAAAGCGGGAAAGAAAACTCACTGGAGAGACGCTTGATTCGCTGCAAATCAGAGTGTAAGAAAGCAAAGAAGAGAAGTCGACAAATAAGCTGCTAGTGCTTGAGTAAGCGGCGTGAGAGTATCCAGTCCTGGGGGAAGAGAAGCTCTAAGCGTACCCGCAGTTCACGTACCAGCTCTTAGAAATGTTCACGTATCCAGTGCTAGTCTTTTCTGTTCCAGTAAGAGTAGTTGGAGGACTAGCTAGTGAATCAGCTGTTAGGGGCAAGGCGCTTGACCAACGGGAGAAGCCAACTCCGTTCCTCCTAACACAGATATCAGATATTAGGCTTGGCAACAGACGCTTTGATATGTGTTACACAGACGCCCTGTAGACATTGAATCGGCTCACTCCGACTTCGATTGCTAAAATGTTGACGTGAATACGCTTGCTGGTTGTGATATGTTCCCTACTATACTACTATTGAAGACCTTGACTTTTGATCTTCCTTCTAGGAGAATTCATCAAACCTTGCTTATCCTTCTGATGAGCAAGCTTTTCCTCTAACTAAGTTAGACTGCCTCTTACGAGCAGGTAACCTACCTTCTAAACCATGCCCCACTATACTTTCTTCTAAGCCAGCTTTTCACTCTTTGTTTTCGTATCATCTCATTGGACTTATTTCAAACAAACTCGTTACACTCGCACCTGATACACGGGAACGAAGAAAACTACATGGGGAGCACGCTTACACCTGCAAGAACTAAGGGTCCAGACCAAGCACAGACAGATAGAACCAGACATAAAAAATCTTCCTTTGCACAATGCCTATCAGATATGGAAGGAGGATCTTTCAAGAGAAACTTCCATTTGATTTTCTAGCTCCGAGAGCTACTTTAATGGCTTGTGCCCATAACAAGTAGTTATGACCATTCAACTTTACAGAGGTAATCTGCATACTGACCTGATCAGATGAAGTGTTGGAGGCGGATTTATTTGAGTTAGAATCAGCCATGACGAATAACGTTGAGAAAGACCACCCAAGAAAGAATAAAGAAGCAACCCCCACAACCATGGAGAATATGGGAGCAAGCCTAAGAAGAGGTTCCCTCTCGAGGAACGCCTCGAGGAACGCCTCTTCTCATTATATGATTTGTGTGAACACAGTAAAGTCCCACCATAAGCATTCTCTGCATCTCCACTGCATTAAATGAAACTAAACGTCCCTTTCAACTTTGGATCAACTGCCTCAATCAGTTTCCCTTTCTCCCAGTAGCTCCATACCAATCAACAAGCACCGTACCAGCATCATCCGACAGGCCTTTTCCCTGTAGCTACCTCTAGCACCACTAGACCGAAGCTGTAAACATTTCTGTGATGGAACACCATAATAAACATATTAAGGAGCAAGATCTCCCATTTTCCCAGCTGGTATTGTAGCTTCCCTGGTTATAGAACTATGTTCATAGACTTCTGCCTAAATCTCCTAGCTTGGCATTGAATTCTGCATCAAGCATTATATTTCAAGTCTTAACTAACGTCCCTATGAATTCTTTCTCTCTCACATTCTGAATGCAGATATGATAGAGCAGACGCAACTCCGAGAACTAGATTCAACCTTTGCTTTCTTTTCCTCTGGCTAGTAAGATGTTTCAGTTCGCCAGGTTGTCTCTTGCCTGCCCATGGATTCAGCAGCAGTTCAAAGGTTAACCTATTCCGGAATCTCCGGATCTACGCTTATTTTCAACTCCCCGAAGCATTTTCGTCGCTTACTACGCTCTTCCTCGTCTCTGGGTGCCTTGGTATCCACCGTAAGCCTTTCCTCGTTTGAACCTCGCCCTTCACTTCAACTCATACATACTACTTTTTTACTTCCAGGAGATCAGATTTTGACCCAAGAACACAGCAAAACCGGTGATCGATCGTCTGGGTATCAGGGTATCCAAACCAATCAGAGTCTGCAAAGCTTTTAAGTTGAATCTCTGAATCTGCATAATACATCAGACCTTGTCCAGGAGAATTCTTGAGGTAATGGAGAATTAGAGTGGCAGCCTGCATATGTGGAACTCGAGGAGCAGCAACAAATTGACTTAAACGATTCACAGCATATGTAATGTCAGGCCGTAAGATACTGAAGCTGTCCTTCCAACCAGCCAACCCATATTACTTACTAACGGTTGAACACAACACTTACTTTGGCCAGGTTCTTCCATCTCCTTCGGATCCTGTAACTCTCTCCTTCTCCTCAAATGAGAGCATTTGAGACTTCTCCTCATCAACTAGTTAATGAGACTTCTCGTGCTGAAAAAGATCATTTCATTGACCTACGGCACGGAAGGAAAGCACCGCTGCTAGCTCGCCTTGTCCATGGAACTTATCCTGTTGAGAATCCTATCTTGCTTGACTGCGCTGGGAAGTCTTTCCTTAAAGCATTGATTTGACTTGGAGTATCCGCTTAAGTGAGAAAAGGAACTTTATTTATTTAGCTTGAACCTTGAGCCGTAGAAGAGGACCTTTCAGAAGGACGGCTGGAGGAACCCCTTGAGCATGGACGAGAGTGAACCTATTTAAAGGTTTACTGTATCGTTTACTGGTGATGGGAATATGTAATATTGTTGTAGAAGTTTCCAGCCTCACAGGTTTTAGATTGAACTATGGAACCGAGCGAAGACCTTTGAGATTGAGATTCCCCAGTCCACTTATGAAATGGATCCGGATTCACCGCTTTCGACTGAGATGTAAAGTTACCTTCGCCTTTGCTTTTCGTATTCTATGCGGTTTTCTCCAACTCTAATCTCAGGTTTTTACTTCTCTATGAACTCTATAGATTGATCCACAAAGAGATTGTACCTACTTCAGTATAAGTTTATCCTGAACCCTATGGCACTTCGTTGCTTGCTCCAGTGAGCTACCTATTTAATGAAAGGGATATTATTCTCCCTTTTCAGTGTGTGTACACGCTTTCAAGCGGAAAAGATGAACTCAGACTAATAAAAGGAAACAGAACTTAGAAAACAAAACAACTAAGGATGGGCTCTTTGGTCTCATTCTTTTTCTGAGAAGAAGGTTCAGAGACAGCAAGAAGATTGTTCAAAGAAGCTAGATAGTCTGCTGGGAATGTGTGTCTATTATGCAGAGGAATTGAAAGAGAATGTGAACAGAGAATCAACAGAAAGTTTTCCTTCTTCTTTGGTACCGTAGAAGCTTGGCGATGTGAAAAGATCGAATTCTTGAGAACGAGCGAAGAAGCAATTGGGGCAGCGTATAGCCTTAGTCACGCGCATCCCTTTCCTGCATAAAGATGAGCTAGATAGCACGGCTTTGAAAGAAAGATATCTGAGGCAATTTTCCATTCACCTTTTCTTGCTGGTTAAGATAGTAAGCCGAGACTTCTGTAGTAGCTTTCTGTTGATTGGATAAGGAGTCAGTTGAAAGTGGTGAATAAGACCTGCAAATCCCCCTCTAAATGATTGCCTTTTTTCATTTTCAATCTGTAAATTCATGAAGTCAAGAAGTGTAGCCGAATCAAATAGTTGGCTCTAGTCTAATTGACTACTTGGAAAGAAAAAAGTGATTTAGTGAAGTCTCTTTGATGCGCTACGAAGGTCAAGCAGGAAAAAGGGAAGCCCTTTCGACCTAAGCCAGGCTAATAGGTTAAGTGACCAGGCGTTCCTCGAGAAAGGTTATGTAATAGAGGCAATAGTGAGCCCCGAAGAGTGCTTTTCTATTCTTCCCCTTATTCGCTACGTATTTCTTTCACTGGGAAAGCTCCATCGCTCCTAATACTACGACAAGGCTCGCTTATGGCTCGCTCCCGCGGCTCTAGTAGTCCATTTTATTCAGAATTCTTCTTTCTTTTTGTTGATGGTGCGTTGGAAGGGACGAAAGGAGCTAGTGAGCAATGACATCCGCGCGGGGAATAGGCTTGCTTCTTCCTAGCGATCGGGCGGTCCTCCCTCTTCCTGTTCACCGCCGGTTCGCCCACTGCTGCTTTCATAGATGTCGTGCGAAGGGGTTCCTCCGCTAATGGATGCCTATTCCGTTCTCCTGCTCCAGCTCAAGAGTTCAAACGGACAGAAGAGAGTCCTGCTACCAAAAAAAAGTGCATAATATTGGATTCAAACAAAGGGGATTTATTCACGAATACGATTTCTATTGATTGAAAGCTTTCCTATTACTGATGGCAGGCGGGCGAGACGGAGACCGCCGAAGAAGTGCCTTGACGCGCCGCAGCCACTACTTTGACTCCTTTTATGCAATTATGAACTCCACGGAACTTTCTCGATTCCAACGCAACTTATCCTTTTGGAGCTGACGTAACAAACTAGGCAAGCCTCCCAACGAAGCCAACATAAATCCTATCCGAATAAAAAAAATAAAAGGCAGTTTCATTATGGTGGTATACCAACCTCCTGTTCTGGAACTTCCAGTTCCAATCGAAGCATATAGATCCGTAAATAGATTTGTATGTATAGCCACTTCAGCCGTGCTCGTCTTTTCTCGAAAGTATCTTTTTTCTGGGAACATGGTTAACCAAAAATTATTATGTTTGCGATTCTTCATCCACCAATGCAGAAAATGCTCAAGTTTTCCATTCTTATATGAGGCCGGAAAGTTTATTAGCAAGAGGTCGGCATGAAGTGATTCATCATGCTCAAACATGAGCCGATCGTTCGTTAGGGACGGTTTATAGATCATCAAATTCCCACAAATGGAATGAGAAGTGGGTCCATGTAAATGATCGAGACCTCGCAAACAACAACGCTCCTTCCCCATATGGAGTTCGGAACCCAAAGGCAATCGTTGAGTGAACTGTATCTTCTTTGTGTTAGTTGACCTAAGCCGCACCATTACTGCTGGGGTGGGGCTCGGCCTCCGAACCGTACGTGGGACGAGTTTCTGCCTCATACAGCTCGGGCCGAAGACCGGGGGAAATTTAGGAGAGATGGGGAGACCCAGCAGCTGCCGGTCGGGGCGGGGGTAAGCTTGTGAAGAAGCGAGCTTATCCCCCGCAAAAAACCAATCCTATAGCGCTAGCGCTTCGCGTTCTTTCTATTTTATCTCATTTCATTCCGGGATAGGCGGCTAATACTAATCTAATAAGTGAAGTAGTCATCGTCTGACCAATTGACTCGGACACCAGACCGCTCGTGCCCGCCCATTCTGTCTCGCCCTAAATGGAATGGCTCTCTTAGTTACGCTGCACCCCGCGACCCGAGTCCCCACGTCCGCTCTTCTCCGCCCGCAACCTAAGAAGTTGGCTTTGCCAACACAACATTAGGGCCGTCCCCTTCATTCTATGCTGACCCCGGCCCGGGGCTGGCTTTTTGGGAAGCCCGTTCCCACCGCGCTCATGGCCCGGCTGGCCTGCCAGCGGTAGTGGGAATTATCCCGTTCCCTGGTCAAAGACTTGGTTGGATGCGGGATCTACTCCACGAGGAGCGGTACGGACGTAGATGATATCATCACGACCTCTCTTTTCGTACCGCTAGGGATGCTTAACGCCACTTCGCCAACTAGCGTTACCCGCGCTTTCGTGTCTCTCAGTGTGGTCAGCACTGGGTGTTTCCGAGCAGCGAAGCTTACACCCATTCGCATTAGTTCATCCAAAGTTCCTTACCCTTATGCACGAATTTTTGAATAAGCCATCTTCCTATCAAGGTTAAGGAGTCAACTGAGCATCTCAGCGGCGGGATTGAATACCCGGATCGAATCAGAGTTCACGCCGCCCGCCCTGAACAAATAGGAGGCGTGGGCCACAGGTCGCACATAAGCCGCCGGGTCGCACGACAGAAGAACACCCAACATACAGATGCACACTCCTCCATGTGAAATATTCATCTTCATTGGAACCTTTTGGTAGTAGTCGTGACCAACAGCCATAGCCATCAGCTGTCGGCTCCTTGGTAAGGCGAGAGCTTCAAGCCCGATTTCTGGTGGCACGCCCCCCACACAAGCACCACCCAACTCAGGGGGGACGGGGAAAGCTAGAGGCCCAAAACCTTCGACCCTTCTTTCTAAATCTAAATGGGGGTGCCCGGAGCACCTCATCTTGTCATTTCGTCGTTGCTCATTCCCGTTCGGCCGAAGTGTTTGGCCTTTCCTTCTCCGCGCCCGCTCACGCTTCGCTGACCTATCGCGTGCTAAAAAGAGGAAAGTACGAAAGAATAGTAAACAGAGCACACCGCAGAAAGATTCTAAATATGAGAAGTCCCCCTTGGATTCGAGAAGACGGAAATGAAGAACGGGAACGAAAAAAAATAAGGCCTTTCTAGCTCTAGTTTCGGATGAGCTTCTCCCAATTATGTCTGGTAATAGAATAGGGCGACTTGCTCTGACCAAGACTCCACTTTTTGCTCCGTCCATGGAGCGTATGATTTTCCTGGAATGTAGATAGACCAAAAGAGGGAATGAAGAGATAGGAATAGGAATTATAGTACCATTGGAAAAAGGGGCACCCGTGGGAACATCTCTACTGACGAACCATTTCAATAGTACGGGTGCTGCCGTGCCACAAGGCACGACCATAAAAAGAATAAAAAAGAAAAAGTTATGTAGTTGGACCATCTGCTCTATCCGTTCGAGTTTGGCTTCTCTAAAGAAGAGAAGGCGCTAAAAATGAAAATGTTCGCAAGGCATACCGAAAGGATACCAATGAAGCCGACCATTAATGACTAGTTCGAACACCAGGAGCGGAAGGAGGGACTTGAACCCTCAACCTTAGCCTTGGCAAGGCTATGCTCTACCATTAAGCTATTTCCGCCAGCTACGGTAGTGGCGAAGCACTACTGAGCAATTCACGTATTACTTGATACGGACGACTTCCGTTTTTCCGCCGGACCACGGCTCTTGACCTCCGATCGAGCTACGAGTACGAGTAGGTAGGCGGCATCTGTCTTTTTTTTTGAAGTTGAGTCATTTCCTTTCCTAAGACGGCTCCTCTTATTCTACGATAATCCAAGCAGCAGCTGCCCGAGTCCGCTCGGAACCAGTCGATTCCTGAGCCTGGACTCAAGGTCTCTCCTGCCTGCGTGCGAGTTTGCTGCGAATGCTGCGAGTAAATACATGAACGAGACGAGTGAGTTAGTCTCCGAGCGAACCCGACGGGTCTTTCAAACATCCAAGTTGCCACTTTTCAGCTACTTGGAATGCATGAGACCCCTGCATTTAGGAATCTTAGGTTACCTCCAGCCTTCTGAAGCGAGTTAACCTTCTGTTGACCTCCGCTTGGCCTGGACCCCGAGCCCTAGAGTTACCTTAGAGGACCTTCACAACTTCCAAAACTTCCCCAAACCCCTAGGAAGCAAGCCAAGCCGATGATAGATTTTATCTGAATTTCTTCTTTTGATATGGTCCTCTAGAACCTTGTGTCTCCTCAAACTATATGGAACGTAAAAATCTCAATTGCACGGGATGTTGAGGTTGGTAAGCATCTATACCTAGCTCAGCCATTAGAGTTAGAGTCCATTCACGGCTAACTTACCACCAACGAAGAATTCCTCGCATAAAATGATTCTTACATTCTATAGATACTGTAAAAGCCAATTCATGTTTCTGCGAAAATAAATAAGAAAGCTCATTTTTTTCTTTTATTATGCTAGCCTTTCTAAATATCCTTCTCTTGTTGATGAAGCGCCCCCTTATGGAGTTGAGCCTGACTTGGGCAGCCGCTTTCATTGTTGTACCATTATATTCTTTTTTCATGTCTTTTATGGATGGCTGTTCTCATTCCGTCGGAGGCGATGGAAGCGGTGCCAGCTCTTCGAAGCGACCGCGTCTCGACCTGCCCAGAACAACAGGAATAGTTTAATCTAAAAAAAAAATATGAAGAAGTAAGAAAGATCAAAATGGAGTTAGCCGAACTGATTGGCTCCCTAATTGACCAAGCGAAAGAGGGGCTGCAATTTCCGCCCATAAGGGGAGTGCCTTCGCCACCGGTAATGTGTGGAAGAGCTAATAAACCGAATTGGGAACAATGAGAAGGCCAGACCAGAAGGGAAAACGACCCCAATGGGGAGATTACCGATTTTATAAATAAAAAGAAGTTCTTAAAGCGGGCCCGTGATAACACAAAGAATGAGAACGAGGGCCAGATGAACATCTGAGGTGAGATTCGGATTCGGGCCATCGTCAATCAGTGTTATGAAAATGATAAGAGTGAGAACTCATTTTCATTTTATCTTGTGACTCATTCTCTTCTTTCTTTTCGTCTGTTTGTGCATCTTTCTTTCTCCCATGCTTTCCGTCGGTCAAACCAACGATTCTCTTCTCAAAGTAATAGAGAGATCCTTTTCTAGTTAGACTTCTATCAATGCAATGAAAGAACTATCCCTTCCTATTAGTTTGTCCTGTCAGATAGAAAGAAAATTAGACCCCCAAAAGAGAAAGAGCCCGTTGGGGGGTGAAGGGGTGGGGGTTTACATACAACCGAGACAAAGTGGTTTATGATTGAATCTCAGAGGCATTCTTATCATTTGGTAGATCCAAGTCCATGGCCTATTTCGGGTTCACTCGGAGCTTTGGCAACCACCGTAGGAGGTGTGATGTACATGCACCCATTTCAAGGGGGTGCAAGACTTCTAAGTTTGGGCCTCATATTTCTCCTATATACCATGTTCGTATGGTGGCGCGATGTTCTACGTGAATCCACGTTGGAAGGACATCATACCAAAGTCGTACAATTAGGACCTCGATATGGTTCTATTCTGTTCATCGTATCGGAGGTTATGTTCTTTTTTGCTTTTTTTTGGGCTTCTTCTCATTCTTCTTTGGCACCTGCGGTAGAGATCGGAGGTATTTGGCCCCCAAAAGGGATTGGGGTTTTAGATCCTTGGGAAATCCCTTTTCTTAATACCCCTATTCTCCCTTCATCCGGAGCTGCCGTAACTTGGGCTCATCATGCTATACTCGCGGGGAAGGAAAAACGAGCAGTTTATGCTTTAGTAGCTACCGTTTTACTGGCTCTAGTATTTACTGGCTTTCAAGGAATGGAATATTATCAAGCACCCTTCACTATTTCGGATAGTATTTATGGTTCTACCTTTTTCTTAGCAACAGGCTTTCATGGTTTTCATGTGATTATAGGTACTCTTTTCTTGATTATATGTGGTATTCGGCAATATCTTGGTCATCTGACGAAGGAGCATCACGTTGGCTTTGAAGCAGCTGCATGGTACTGGCATTTTGTAGACGTGGTTTGGTTATTCCTATTTGTCTCTATCTATTGGTGGGGAGGTATATGAAGGAACGAAAGAGTGGATTCAAAAAATGAAAGCTCGAAGACAAAGAGAACCGGGCTTTTCCAAAGAATTACTGCAGCTTTCCCACTCCCTTTGATTATCATATACAATAAAGTCTCTTCCACTTTCCTACCAAATCTCTCTTTATTCTGGCACATAAATGAAGGCGTTCCTCGAAGAGATTATGGCAGATCATGTTCACCAAGAAATGACCCGAAATTTGATCTTGGTCTATTTGAGATTGTTCCTTTTAATCGTAATCAAAGATGTTTTCTTGTTTCTTGTTTCTTTTCTAAACAAATTGAAGAACCTAATGGATCGAACTCATCCTACGAAAGATATCGGAACACCAAAACTAGAAAGAAAAAAAGTAGAGCTTATTGCGAGAGTTCGCCGTTAAAAGTGCAAGCTGTAATTATACGTTTCAGAATCCCACTTAATAATTTCCTAAAAAAAATGAAATCTGCTTTTCGTAAGACGTGTCTTTAGAATACTGTTCAAAACAAGTAATAAATTCGTTGACCAAGCGAAGATTGAGGTGATGACAAGTTTGCAACCACCAAACTCGGTAAAGGGTATTCGAAGCTTCTTAGGACATTAGGGTTCTATAGGAGATTTCTCAAGGATNTAAATTCGTTGACCAAGCGAAGATTGAGGTGATGACAAGTTTGCAACCACCAAACTCGGTAAAGGGTATTCGAAGCTTCTTAGGACATTAGGGTTCTATAGGAGATTTCTCAAGGATTTCTCGAAGATTGCTAGGCCACTCACACAACTCTTATGCAAAGATGTGGCTTTTGTGTTTGATGAGAAATGCCTTGAGTGAGGCATTCTTGATGCTTAAAGAGGCTCTAGTGACCGCGCCCATAGTCCAACCACCGGATTGGAATTTACCATTTGAGGTCATGTGCGATGCAAGTGACTACGCGGTTGGAGCCGTTTTGGGGCAAAGGAAGGACAGGAAGTTGAGCGCCATCTACTATGCTAGTAGAACCTTGGACGACGCGCAAGTCAACTATGCCACCACCGCGCTTACGCTCCTCGCCGTAGTTTTCGCCTTTGAGAAGTTTAGGTCTTACTTGGTGGGCTCCAAAGTAATAGTGCACACGGACCACGCGGCTTTGAGATACTTATTGGCAAAGAAGGACGCGAAACCGAGGCTACTTAGATGGATTCTACTTCTCCAAGAGTTTCATTTGGTTAGAAAGGCGTTCCTCGGGTGGTTCCTATAGTTTTGGTTGAAAGGTCTTGGTTGGAATCCTTGACCTCCAACATAGTTCAACTCTTCTTGTGGCTCCTCATACCCTTCAACACCAAAGTCTTGGTACCCTTGATACCCACCATACTCTTCACAAGAGTTTACCGTCATCTTTTGGTCACGCTTCAATATCTTATCCATTTTTGCATTCAGCTCTTGGATGGCATGATGAGATTCATCATTGTTTTTCCTTGTAGTCCGATCATAATCCGAGCCATTACTCCCATTGCTTTGTGCGAGATTCTCTACCAAAGTATAAGTATCGGCTTCCTCAATTGTTTGACTCATGAAGCTTCTCGTAGACACCAGAGCTCTGGCGTTCCTCGAAGTCACATCTCTCGCCCAAGTTCGGCGGACTCAATCGCACCCTTCCTTCGTCGTATAGAAGATAGTTACGATCGTTGAGTTTAATGGAGACACAACTAGTAATATTGATATTGGAAGGAAAAGGATAAGACTCAAGAGAACCCTCCATGGCTCTTGATACCATGTGAGTGTTCATGGGCTTCCAACTCAAAACCAATTGGCGCAATGAGTGGAGAGGGTGAAAGCTTTATATACTAGTGTAGGTCCCTTCTCACTTTCAATTAGGGATTCCTAACAAAGGGAAGTCTGGATACTTGACACAGGTTGTTCTTTCGGAAGAAGAGAATGTGGTTTGTGAGTTTATCAGATGCTGGTAGTGGACAAGTAAAGATGGCAAATGACACCATGTCAACAGTGAAGGGAATAGGAAGTGTGAGACTGAGAAATGAAGATGGTTCTACTGTTTTGCTGACAAAGGTGAGATATGTCCCCAGGGTGAGAGCATTACTAATCGGGGAAGTTTGAACTAGCTGGAGAGTCAGGATCTCTTCTCGAAAGCTATTATCAACGTTCAGCGATTGAATTACCTTCAGTAAATCTAACCAGCTAAGCTACCCTTTTTAATTAAGTTAAGAAAGGGCAGTTCTGTCGATTCCCAATCTCGAAACTGAGATTGCGAAGTCACAAGCTGATGGGCTATATGTGAAGTTCAAAAACCCAGTTAAGAAAGGAAAGATATAGCTATCAAGCTGAAACTTGAACTGGAATTGCCTACTCTAAACCTGTTCGTAAAAGCTCCAACTATAGCTATAGGAGCCCAATCTCTTTACTTTGGTAAGGCTTCTGTTGAAGTGACTTCCCCCAGGTTTTGAACCCTAGATAGCTCAGTTACTTGCGATGGAAAGGCACTCTCAAGAAAAGACGTGAAATCTAGTTGAGTTGTCTTATCTATCACTATTCAAGCTTCCAAATCGGAATCCAAGATAACCCTTTATTCATTATTCATTTCATCCCTCTCGCTTTGCTCGAGTCACTTTCGTCCCTTCCTTTCTTCATTTGTTTTTTGGTTGGTCAAGGTAGTTGCCTATCTTCTTCTAGTGTAATGGTTGGGATTCTTTAGATGTAGCTGAAGGATTCAGGCGTCATACATAATAGAAAGGGAAGAAACCTACCACTCTATTACTGGGGGACGATATGAAAATGTGTCGGCACGGTTTCAACTCGTGGAAAAAGGAGGACTTTGTGAAGAGCTACCAAGCCTTGAGAACAGAGCGAGCCTTACAGCTTGAAAGGAACCTGAAAGATGGATCTTGAAACCTTGGGGAAAGTTTCCTAAGGCGAGCTCGAGCAGAAGGGGTTCCTCCGGCGCGTCTAGCCCTACTTCTATCCAATTCCGGCAAGGTAATCCAATTGGAAAACCCTGACTGAACGTGAGGATGTTATGTCGACTTAATCCGTGGTTGAATATGTTATGTCGGCTTATAAGAGAAGATTTCGGGCTATAGGTCTAAGCACCTAAACTCCCCTTTTCTGGCATGCTATAGTTATTAAAGTCTCTCGACGGCGGGAATGGGAGATTACCGGTAAGCCATCTTGATGAAGATTGACTTCAGCCAAAGAGAATGAATTGACTTAGGGTTTCTTACTATGTGCTCGATCCGATCAACGAAAAGAAATCCTGAAATTACATAAAGAAACGCGAGAATCTTCACAGTTGACATTTTCGATTGAGAAAGTGGCAGGCGTTCCTCGAGCTCTACTGTAGTGCCTTGCAAGGTCGTAGAGCCGGTAACCCTCGTTCACCTAAAATGGAAAAAGGTCTGTGATTGAGACTAAGGAACGCTAGCTATATGCTTAACACATGCAAGTCGATCAGTTCGCCGTTTCGCCTATCGGCTTGGCAGGCAAGCTACCTTGCTTGCATTCTATAAACGGTAACTTCCGCGCCGAGGAACGCCTGCTTAAATTGATGTGAATTGAATGATGGTGACAGCTCTTCAAATCCTATTCAGTCTGATTAGATATGTCACTGAAACAATCCGTTCTGTCTCAGTTTGATTTTCGGATTCCGAGGATGAGCCGGACGACGAAGCCGAGGAACGCCTCAGATAAAGATGTCTCAGACGCTACTCTCCCGGCAAGAACAACTTATTCTATTGTGATTTTTTGTGATTTTTTTTTGGCGGGTTCGGTCAGGAGAGACAAAAGAGAGATGCTTTCTATCAGTCAAAAGGGGATAGCGCCCCCCGCCATGCTCCCACGGCCCGCTTACCGAGGAATAGAAAGGGAGGACCGGGGGGGTCCAGAGCAAGTAGGGTTGGGGTATAGAGCCGTAAGCGCGGTGGGGTGTGAGAGAGGACGTGCTCGTACGGTTCATAGAAGGGTATGATCAACTCGTTGATTGTTGGTAACTTGAACTCCTCTATATTCGAAATATGCCTTTCTAGGAGCATTACGATCTGCAGCTCAAATGGTCTCTTATGAAGTCTCTATTGGTCTTATTCTTATTGTGCGCCTTGTGAGCGCGTTTGTATCCGCGAAGGCAATCATCGCTCGGATGTTCCCCTAACCCAACCCGGGAACGGACCGGAGGGAACCGCAGCATGGGGTAATGTCCGCGTCTCGTCGCAAGGCTCATTTTTTTTAGTTNCATTACGATCTGCAGCTCAAATGGTCTCTTATGAAGTCTCTATTGGTCTTATTCTTATTGTGCGCCTTGTGAGCGCGTTTGTATCCGCGAAGGCAATCATCGCTCGGATGTTCCCCTAACCCAACCCGGGAACGGACCGGAGGGAACCGCAGCATGGGGTAATGTCCGCGTCTCGTCGCAAGGCTCATTTTTTTTAGTTGTGGGTCATAGGTCGGGCTTCGGGCGGGCAGCTTTATCTGATCAAGAGCCGGGGCACAAGGGTCCTGGTACTATCCCAGGTGCGAAGAACCCCGGAGGTGACTGCAATGAGCAGAAATCTCACTCACCGGCCTAAACGACGAGAAAACACTCGAACGTGAGAGCAAGGGATCACCCAACGAATGGACGAGCTCCAAGGAGGGAGGAGGCAAGCACCATGCTTTCAGAGAAGTGGCGGTCCGAATCTTATCTGAACTGCGAGAATAACTGACTAAGCTGTGCCATAAGGGTCATTCTAAAAGCGGGACAGGGGTTCCTCCAGCTTCGCTGAAGAAGCTTGGTTCCTCCTTTAGGTTGTTTAAGTAGGTTGGGTGACAGATCGGCCATAGGAGTACTCCGGGATATAAACCAGGGCAACAAATGTCGAGCATACAACGATGCCGCCCGTTTTCATTTCATGGAAGTCCCCGGCAGAGGAAAGGGCTGTAGGTGATGGCGCGTTTTGCTTCTTATCTAGAGAGGGGCGCTGAAATCGTTCCTATTGGGTCGTGTGTGGCTTTAATATAGATGAATAAAGGCGGGCGCCGAAAAGGAAGCAGCCCAGCCTCTTCAAGAAAGCTTTGCTTGGTAGGCGCTGCCTACTCACTCGGACAATGCTCTGAACACGAGAGTGTGCAGTTCCGCCCCCTTCTCTCATGCTGAGTCACAGGCAGCGCCTCGGAAAGCACGGACGAGCCACATGCAGGGAAACTTGCACGTGTGGTTCTGGCCGGGGACACCCCGGTATACTGTACTAATATGTGTAGGTCCCCGTAATTCGAGTGAGATTGTCATGGCGCAAAAGCAGATATGGTCTGGTATTCCCCTGTTCCCTGTATTGGTTATGTTCCTTATTTCTCGTCTAGCAGAAACTAATCGAGCTCCGTTTGATCTCCCAGAAGCGGAAGCTGAATCAGTTGCAGGCTATAATGTAGAATATGCGCGGGATGCGATCCTTAATAGTCCACTGTTGGCGGAAGCCAATGTCCCGGGGTCCCGGGGACTCATTCTGACTGAAACTAGGGGTGGGTCTTTACCAACTCAAAAATATTCGATTTTTGGGAAGACAAAAAACGTGATCGCCTAGCGCGAGTCTTATTGAAAAGGCCCCTTACTATAGATGCCCCTTATTGAAAACTCAAGGAAAGGTTTATATATATGTATTATATTAATGCGTAATGCGCTCAAGCATGCGAAGAAAGCCGGCCTTACCTTTAGCAACAAGGGCGCTTAGGCTTTACTAAGAAGTGCGAAAGGGCTTTTCTTGCTTGTTTAGTAAAGTCACGCTTTTTTATTTAGAATTGAGTAGGTGCTTGCTGGGGCAGGGCACTCTTCATTCTTCATTCGAAACTTTTGAATGTCGGGTCGGAGGTTTCTGCCTTGTTATCAAAAAAGAAGTTGGGTAAAGCAAACTCCCTCCTTGGACGAGCACGGGGCTTAGTCAAGTAGAACCGGGTTGCGCTGCTTGATGCTCCGATCGAAAACAAATCAGTGGGGCCATGCCGGTACGACTGAATATGCGTTAGAAAGGTCAATCCCTCCCCTACGACACCAAAAAAAACCGGGCCGAACTTCTAACAACAGCCCGCCCGCTTCCATAGAAAAATATCGCGGCAACGTAGACCTAAGTGGTCATATTGGATCCTTGGGAACCATCACAAGTACGGCCGGCCTATATTTGAACGAGAATGCCGTGTCGTTCAGCGGAGCCTAAAAGAAGGTGACTCGCGCAGACAGCTGACTCCTTTTCAATAGAAAGGAATAGCCAAACCAACCCAGCTGTCTGATCAATCTCAGAGATCTTATCGGCCGGCAAACCGGAGACGGACGACCACGGTTCCGACCTTACCAGCACCAGAGGTGTACTAATCAATGAACCCCCGAAACCAACTTTCTTTTCTGACAAAATCCACCAAGTCTAAGCGGTCACGACATCTTGTTGATATTGATTGAGGACTTTCGCTGACTGACTCCATCCATAAACCTAGACCCCGGTAACCTTCGTAACCAAAGCGTCACGACAACATCCAAAGTTGACCTTTGGATTCTGAAGTAGGGGGGCAAGGAGGAGCGCGTAGGAATGTCGACCACCACATAAGCCACTAGTGGCTGAGAGAAAGCGAGCAGCACCTTGTATAGGTTGGGCAGAGCTTGAAGAAGCAAGCCCCTATCAGAGCAGAGAAAGCCATTGCGCGCTAGCCTAACTAGCTAGCATTTTTCAGCTGGCTGTTATTTAGTTGTAGCGCGCCTTCCCTCCTTCTATAACTTTGGAAAGATTTAGCAGTATTTTCTTATGATGACCTGGTCGAGAGAGTACGATACATCGGTGTAAAAGGTTGAGTGGGATCTGTAAGGTTGGTTATAGTCAGGCCTGGCCGGAAAGTGTTCTTGCCTCTATCATTAGCTCGGGTAGCCCCTGTTTCTGGTCTTTTAGTCACCTTCCAATGGCTCTTTTCCCAATCACATCCCCGAAAGACAGAAGGAAAGACAAAGATTACCATTAGGCGAAAGCAGGTCCACAAGGTGAAGACTCTCTATCGTCAGATCGTTGGCAGTCTAGTTCTGCTTTCTTTTGAATCGAAGTTTAAGGCATTCAGACATGGGATTTGTTAAGTGCATTCAGCATCAGTATCTGCTTTCTTTCCTGGTGTAATTGAAGAGAAGATGTAGACAAAACTTACTTAATTCAATTCAAACCCTGTGCGAAGGAACTCAGGAATCACTTCCCCTTCATTGAAAACAACATAAAAAGGAGTGTTCTAAGGCCAATAGACAGAAAGTGAGTGCTTGATGTAGCATATCTGCTGTTCACTATCAACCATAGGCGTTCCTCGAGCAAGGCTCGATGGAATTGAGGTTCGATGTAATTGACCCGCCTTATGTTGGACTTCCCAACTTACCTAGCGGAAGAAAAGGGGTTCCTCCTAACCCTTTTCGCCGAGTCCGAGTATTCCTATTCTAATTAGCCGGCTACCTTCGCTCGGAGCAGCATTTCCAATCCTTTTATGCGATCCGATCTTGGTATGCCCTTTTTTCCCTGGTTTCGGCTTATTCTGTTGAGATGGGAAAGAAAGATAAGATAATTATTAGTTGCCAACCGATCTTATTCCCCAGATAGCCTTATAGCCTCTTCCCCGGGAATGGAAGTTCATGACATCACTCCAACTCTGAACCTTAACGACGACGTCAACCCCGAGGAACGCCAATTACTCGACTAATAGGAGAGGAACGCCTGGCTTGCTCATGAACAACAATTCCCATTAAACAACAATTGTTTGGTGAGCCTGCGGAGTATTTGCTAGTTGGTCAGCAAAGGAACGAAGGGGAAGAGCTGCACTTGCTCAACATTCGGAGAGACCACTCCGTTCCTCGGACAGTCTCATGCTTAACACAACAGGAACTCGGCTCGCACAACTCCGTTCCTTGCTCATCCAACAATGTTCCCAGACGACACAAAGAAATAGATAGTTGTCTGATGAGCAGACCTAGAGGGATTAGCGAAAGGAAAGACAAAGGAAAGCAGACACGGCAAACGCAACGGTCGGGAGGGAGGAGAAGACTAGAAGAAACCTTAGGGACTTCTAGATACTTCCTCCAATAAACGCACAAACAAATAGTACTTCGCCTACGGAACTAGCGGGCCTACTTCAGCTACAAGTGCGAGGGGGGGCAGCAATGGTTCCCTCCACACATCAGAAGGATACACCAGTCACAACTTCAGGGATAGATGCACATCACACCTCAGGAGCAACGCTTCGCTCTCTTACCGGGACTCCTCATGCAACTCATTCCCAGTAAACAACAGTAGGAAGAGCTATTCTATACCGAAACAGCCAGCAGCAGGAGTGGGCGGGCCCTAGCTTCACTTGCTAAACGGGAAAGCACAGCTAGCCATAGGAATCAGGCAGATGCCCCAACTCCTAACTTCTTGCTGACAAACCATTCCCAATAAGAACAAAGAAGAGGGATTCTATCATGGCAGGAATGCACGCACAAGCAAACACAGCCCATGTATCAGCAGGGGTTCCTCCGCTTCGCTCACTTAACTAATACCTTCATGACAATATAAACAACAGAAGAAGGAATTATTTACGGGCTTACGCCCTTGCACAGAATGACAGGACAAGCAACAGAGCAACAGGAGCCGGGAACTCGTTCTCCAACTTC
>CAKOAT010067822.1:50000-72500 GCA_932364175.1 Eruca vesicaria subsp. sativa | reverse complement strand
TGTTGACCAACAAAAGCATGGGAGAAAACCAAGAAAAAGGAGGCATAGAGATTTCTTCTCTTATGAGATTGAGCGAGGAAATGCCAAAGCCAAGGCTAACTCTCTCTCCTGCGCTAGTGAATCATATGCCATCCTTAGAGTGCAGCAGGGACACCTTTAAAGGAGAGTGAGCCATCCCTTTAAGAAGGGCCTTATCGCAAAAAGTCTCTTTGAAAGGTCACTCTCATTAAAAGAAAAACTTCCTCTCTGTCGAGGATTTTCCTCACTAAGCTTTCAGGCGTTCCTCGGGGCAAGAAGTTTCAAGCTTGAAGGCAAGTGCCGTTATCCCGCCTTCATCAAGTCTTATTGCACTAGCATTCGATGCATCAACTATGGCTGTTCCCTCCTCCAATACCGCTTATTCATCTGCACCTTCTATGGAATTTTGTTCAAAACAAGTTTACCTTTCCTTGCTCTTGCTTAGGAGAGCTCCGTCACTCCTTAACAGGAAGGGCGGGTTATAATGCTAAAGAAAGAGCTTGCAAACAGCAGCTTTCTATTCTATGTGCGCATTGTCTTCTTCATTCTAAAGTGCTGACTTGATCCTGGCCAAGTGCGGCAGATACGTAGGCAAACTTGAAAAGAGCCTCAGTCGGCAAATCCCTGGCCCTTTTCTTTCTTTTTTCCGCTCGACCGATTCATCGATGAGCTAAACCTTTATACGAAAGAGAACCCTCACCTAATGAAATGACCTCGCGCCAGTGCTACCCTTAAAAGGTTTTGACGGAGCTTAACCGCTCTTCCTGCGATTCTTCTTTTTAATGAGAACAGCACGGAACTAGACTAAGGAAGTGCAAGGGGCTGCTTTCTCATACCGCGGGATCAGTATGAATTCCAAAGATAGGATACTCTTTAACCCAAAGAATAGGAAAAGCTTGAAAGACTTTAATCAAAACTCATCGGGATTCAAAGATCCCTTCCTTATTGATACAATTAGACCCGCCGCGGTATGCTCAGCTACGCCATTAATCCTTGAGTACTTGTGCTAAGTACATGCTCTCTTTCTTTACTTATGCTTTACGCTTACAGGACTATGCTCTTCATTTCTCGAGGAACGCCTTTGAATTATAGCGGAAAAGTCCCGCACTTCATTACGAAAGACTGGGCCTTCTTAATCCTCCAATCGTGCAGTAGCTCTCGTATATAAGAGAAGGGCAGCATTTAGGAGTAATCGATCTCACAAACTATCAATTTCATAAGAGAAGACGAAGACGGATCAAATTGAATAATCGAAGAGATATGGGACCCTAGCTACGAGTCAGTCCCTCTAACGTCGAATGATCTACTTGCTTGTACTTCTCTTTGTCGAGATTCAGTTGGTCTTCAGTCTACCACTCCGTGGGTACAAGATCGAAAAGAATGCATTCCAAGTGAGATGTCCAAGATTAAAGGAACGAGGGTAAGAATCGACGAGGAATCAATAAGATAGAAGATCAGTGAATGACAAAGCGTGAGGAGAATTATCAACCCGAGATGTTAGAAGGTGCAAAATCAATAGGTGCCGGAGCTGCTACAATTGCTTCAGCGGGAGCTGCTATCGGTATTGGAAACGTCTTCAGTTCTTTGATCCATTCTGTGGCGCGAAATCCATCATTGGCTAAACAATCATTTGGTTATGCCATTTTGGGCTTTGCTCTAACCGAAGCTATTGCATTGTTTGCCCCAATGATGGCCTTTTTGATCTTATTCGTATTCTGATCGAAGAAAGAAGGTTTCATTCAGTCTCATAAAGCAAGCACCTCTTTCACATAAGAAAGTGGAGACAGGCTTGGATATGATCTAAAATGATTCCACATGAAAGAGGACCGGGCAATCGCCCTCTTGAGTAATGGGAAGCGGGCTAGTCCCCGAAAATGCCCGTTAATCAAGCAAGTTGGGGAACAAAATCTTCCTTGTTAGTTACTCATTTCTTCGGTCGAGCGTTCTCCGGACGTCGAGAAATCTATCACTCAATCGCTGGCCGCTCTGTCATTGTCTGATTTTAGGTTTCTGATCACACTCGAAATTATGTATCTACTTATCGTATTTTTACCCCTGCTCGGTAGTTCCGTAGCAGGTTTTTTCGGACGTTTTCTAGGATCAGAAGGAAGCGCTATTCTGACCACTACGTGGGTTTCATTCTTCGCACTGGTGGTATGCCTATTTTTATTTCAAATTGATTACTTTCGTTTGAAAGGACCACTGAGGGGGATTCTCAATCTCTTCTTGGTCTTTTTCATCGCCGTGGTAATATCTTTGATACGGATCAAAGTCATCCACCTACTGGGTGGTCAGGCTTTGCCCCTGTTGGAGCCCATTATATGGGCTGCAGTAGGAGGGGGAGCACTTCCTTCTACGGGCCCTAACGGGGCGGAGAGGGACGCCATGTGGGAGGAGGATTCCTTTGAACTTCGAGTTCTCGAGGAATCATTCTCGGACTCCCCCCCCGGCAGGGGAGTCCCAGACGGAAGAGGGTGAACCCTCGGTAAATCAGCTTCCTCCCCAGGAAGCTGGGCCATCTGTCCCCTATCAGGACCAGGGCCTACCTACTGATAGGAATGGTAACCCGATGGATCTTAATGCTCGGCCCTCCCTCTCGTCGTTGTACAACGAAATAGAGAGTTCCGACTCTTTACGAGCGCGGAATCTCCAATTGGGGGAGGATCTGGAGCGAATCCATGAAATGGAACGGAACCTCCAGAACGAGAGGGATCCCGACCGTCGTCGGGAAGTAGCCGCGCGCATAGATCGGGAGGTGCGCGAGCTGGAGCGACAAATTTCCCTCTGTCAAACCCGGGATGCAGTTCGGGATGATCAACTGGACGTATGGAGGGAGGGGCTTTATGAGGAATTAGCAACGCAAGGGGAGAAACAGGCCCGCCTTACGTTACTAAATTCGTGGCTCAAGGTGATCATCCATACACGGAATCACCAACCCCCAAAAAACGAAAGCTTTCGTTCTCTTCTTTTTTTTTTTACTTGATTGGCAGGTGTACAACAACCTTAACCGCGCAAGCCTGGGCTGGGCCTACCTCCATCCTTAGAGGAGCCGTATGAGGCGGAAGCCCCACGTACGGTTTTGAAGCCGAGCCTTTCCAGCAATGGGGCTTAGGGACCGATATGATGATTGGTTTAGGTAGGGCGGCCGGCCTACTACGGGCACCCGCCTGTAGGGATTAGTGCGTGAGACCGCGATCCACAAACTGACGCATGGGACTCACCCTTTACTTGAGAATAAAGAGGGGAAAGATAGCATGTCCCAAGAGCGAGGCGAGTTTTGGAACCCTACAGCGAGAGGGACGCCTCGCGAGCCGGGCTTCCAGAGATGAGGCCTTTTGGCGAAGCCAAGTTTCTTTCGGGCCACCAAACCCTGCAACTGATGAGAAAGAAGGCCCTATGGGGTAAAGGGAAAAGCGTGTACGTTGTCACACTCCCTGCCTTCCAAAGGTGCCTAGAGGACGGGCCAGACGCAGCAGAGCGACAACCCGGGAGCAGATTCCCCACCGGCAGGGGGACAGGAGACGGCCATCTCAAGGCACATCACGACCTACAGGTAAGACCGGCGAGACCAGGGAAGGCAACCCGATTGGGAGTCAGAGGATCCATAGTACCTGCAGCCCCACGGACTTAATATTCCTCATTTTAGAAAGCGGAGGGAAGGGATCTCTTTTCTGCAACGGAAAAAAAACGGAGCAGATTTGACTCGGCACAACCTAACGATACATCCAATACCAATGATCTGTGCCTAGAATGCGTTGCTAGATCTCTGTTCTAAAAAGCTATACAGGCAACAAGAAAGTTGACCGGGGGCGGGTCTTCCCTTTCATTACTTATTTCACGACGAGGGAACCGCGCCCGCATCAGTCGAAGTGGTGCCCTCCTCTAAGAAAGAAGGTTTCAGTCTCATTCAACCAACTCTCTTTTTGAAGCAGATAGTTCACGAGATAATTGAGTAAGTTAAGATAGATGTCACAATTTGAACCAAAGGCCTTTTTAGTGATTAGTCTGCTAGTTTCTTTGATCTTAGTCGGTGTTAATTATTCCTTTTTTTTTTTTCTTTTTTTTTTCTCAAGTCAACCCAGAAGGAGAAAAGACCCTAATTTTTTTTCTTATCCATCGTCTTCTTGGTAGCAAGTTTTTTTGTCTTTGTTGTTAGTCACCAACTTATTTACCCAGAAATAGATAAGGGGGATTTAGTAAATCCACTTCAGGTGCTGGCCCAGCTGTCGTGTCTATTGGTTCTCTTTAGCGGCTCAAGAGCCGCTTACGCAGGCGCCAGCACCGGCTGAAGTTGCCCATCCTGTTCCTAACCAATCTCCTCTTGGGGGGGGACGGGGGAAATCGCTAGATCCCTCATGGGATCAAAAACAACCTATCACCGAAGTTCCACCTATTCAAAAAAATGGTGCCTGAACCGACGGGAAGCTCTTCTTCGCAGGGTCAGGGCTGCCGCGCCTTGCCGCAGCAGTGGGGCCTACGGTCGGACAGGTGGGACGTGTCTGTTGTGAGGCTTGCGGGGAAGCTTGCCTGGATATCGCCCGTGCCTGTTGTCAGGAATGCGCGCGTGTCTCCCTAACCTAAATCTCAAGGACTTCAGGTGTTCGGTCGAGCTTGTCATCTAATAACATTTGAATTTCTCTTAGATTACACGTTCCCGAAATGGATCCTATCAAATATTTCACATTTTCTATGATTATTTCTATTTTAGGTATTCGGGGAATCCTCCTTAATAGACGAAATATTCCTATTATGTCAATGCCAATTGAATCAATGTTATTAGCTGTGAATTCGAACTTTTTGGTATTTTCCGTTTCTTCGGATGATATGATGGGTCAAGTATTTGCTTCATTGGTTCCAACGGTGGCAGCTGCGGAATCCGCTATTGGGTTAGCCATTTTCGTTATAACTTTCCGAGTCCGAGGGACTATTGCTGTAGAATTTATTAATAGCATTCAAGGTTAACCATTCCTCTCCTTTCAGTCGAGACTTCTCCTGGTGGACCTTACAGTCGAGTCACTTTGTACCTCTTCTCAAATTAGGAAAATACGAAGTTCGAGGAACGCCTTTCGTTCTCTTTTTTTTCTTGGTCGGCAGGGTCAGGGCCTTTCTCGCTGGGCGAGCGCATCCGATTCAAAAGTCCTTTCCTAAACCACTTCCCGTTCAGTTGCTGAAAAAGAAATGAGGATAAGCTTTCTAAATGAGATTGAGTTCGACGAATATGGATGCTAGAAAGATGTTATTTGCTGCTATTCTATCTATTTGTGCATTAAGTTCGAAGAAGATCTCAATCTATAATGAAGAAATGATAGTAGCTCTTTGTTTTATAGGCTTTATCATATTCAGTCGTAAGAGTTTAGGTACGACTTTCAAAGCGACTCTCGACGGGAGAATCCAGGCTATTCAGGAAGAATCGCAGCAATTCCCCAATCCTAACGAAGTAGTTCCTCCGGAATCCAATGAACAACAACGATTACTTAGGATCAGCTTGCGAATTTGTGGCACCGTAGTAGAATCATTACCAATGGCACGCTGTGCGCCTAAGTGCGAAAAGACAGTGCAAGCTTTGTTATGCCGAAACCTAAATGTTAAGTCAGCAACACTTACAAATGCCACTTCTTCCCGTCGCATCCGTTTTCAGGACGATCTAGTCACAAAGTTTTACACCTTAGTGGGTAATCAATTTGCCTACTCTTCTATCTCGAAAGCAGAAAGAGTAGAATTCATTCGAGAGAGCTTGGTGGTCTTAAGAATGGTTCGGGGGGGGGGTTTCTCTTAAGAATAAAGAAGAGGAATTGAATCTAATTGATGTTCATGCTCTCAGAAGAGCGGATCCAATACCAAGACTACTTCTTTCTCAGGAAGTGCAGCAAGTACTTGAGGAATTTTGGGATATCATGCCCCACGAATTAGTTGCCAAGTGCGCCCTAGTAGGGCAGTCTACCACAAGATCGAGTTGGAGCCTGGAGCCAAACCCCCAACTATTTAGACTGGGGCTGGGTTAAGCGGATGGCCCCCCAACTAGCATCTATTAGTTAAGGGGATTGGTTGAACTCAGGAATCAATTTCAGGAACTCATGGAGGCCTATTTTGATTCCAGCCTCCAAGGCAGTTTTTCCCTATATTGATTGCTGCTGGGAAAAGGTTGGGGAGCCCCTTTCCAGAAAAAGCGGGAGCCTTGTGCATTGATTATCGGGCGCTCAACAAGGTAACCTAACTATCAAAAACAAGTATCCACTTTTATTGCAGACTTCTTCGCCCGCGCGAGATACTTCTCGAAGTTGGATCTACGGCGGGATACTACCAGGTGCGTATCGCGGAAGGAGACGAGCCAAAGACGACCTGTGTGACAAGCAAGCAACCTTACTAATAAAGGGGCCTTTTCTTGCTCGTTAGCGCCCCCCTACCCCTATTATATTAGTTAGCCCTCCTTCCTTTACTCTTGGTACCTAGACACTTTGAATCAAGGCTACGCCCCAGGTCCCTTAGTTCAAGCTCCATCCCACATCCATTTGCCCAAACGACGAATAAGCAGCTGCGAAAGAATGAGCTCCTGTCGCAATTGAAGAAGAATATGCTGCTAGTCTTTTAGCCACAGACGCTCTTGAGTCAATCTCAGCTGTGGTCCTATCAGCTCAACCAGTTGCCGGTCTTGTTTGCGTAGTAAATGGTTTTGGCGGAATACGGTGTTTGAGAGTAAGCTGCTATTCAAAAATATGGTCTGTCTGTAAGCAATTACCTTTCCTGGCTTGCTTTAGTCGGTGACTCTATGCCCTCTGCTTTTCAGTCGAGTTGCTAAAGCACCTCTCGCCAAGACGTCTTTTCCAGTGTCGATCATCTTGCTTTCCCGAATTCGTTAGATTGCCGCCAGTTCCAGGATTGGGAGAACATAGGATTGGTAGTTGGGCTCTGCTCGCTTGGTTGGTCATTCCCTTCTGTCTTGGTTGATGGATAGGTGAGCGCATGCGGTTACTTCCGAACGAACCGGTCGATGGCAAGCTTTAGCTTAGCTGGCTAGCGGAACAGAAGATGGATTAATGGGCTCTTAAGGCTTGGGATTTGATCCACTCGATAGGAAACGATCCTCAAAGAAGACACCTCTCCCGCTTCTGTGACTCAGCTTCATCGTACAAGGGACTTTTAGCTCATCATTCCACTTCGACTGGTAGGGGTTTTCTATTAGTGCACTTCGGTGGGAATAAGTCTTCCTCTTTTCTTTCGGAAGGAGAAAAAGATGCTTCATTTGGTTCCCTCGGATCGGTAAATCCGAATTCGTGACCCAAACTCTATCTAGTTTAGTTACATCAAAGGCGGCTGCCGAATAAAAGGGGAAACTTTGCCTGCCAGATTGCCTTCGGTAACCCTAACCCAGTTATCAAAAGAAGGCGCCAGTTCGGCTTTCAAGAGAGGGGAGCGAGCTACACATAGTGAAGCGAGTATTCGATGAACACGAAGGCTTTGATGAAAAGGAAGATTTACATTTAAAGTAGGTAAAGTAGGGCGCTTAGGCTGGCTGAAAACAGATAAAGGAGACATGTGCTTGGACGAGTTCCTCCGAGGAACGCCTTAGCGGGGTCTACTTTCTTTTGTTGACGCAGATTGGGCAGGTTGTCCTGACACTCGGCGCTCTACCTCTGGCTATGCTATTTTTCTTGGTCCCAATCTTATTTCATGGCGCGCCAAGAAAGAACCTACAGTCTCTCGTTCTAGTGCTGAGTCTGAATACCGCTCGCTTGCCTTTGCTGTTGCTGAGTCTCACTGGATTACTCAGCTACTTCGCGAGCTTTGTCTCTTTCTTCCTCACCCTGTTCAGATCTATTGTGATAACATCAGAAAACTTATATGACTGCCAATCCTGTTCATCATGCTCGCTCGAAACATATTGAAATTGACTACCATTTTGTACGGGAAAAGGTTGTCAAAGGTGACATTATTGTGCAATATATTCCCACATCCGAGCAACTTGCTGATATCTTCACGAAGGGCCTCCCCTCTGCCCAATTTCACTACCTTCGCTCCAATCTTCGCATCCTTCCACCTTGCTCCGATTGAGGGGGAGTCTTAGTGTATCTAGGTTATACTGTTAATTGTGTCGTATGTATTAGCCCAAGGGCTTAATTGTAATTTGACTTGAAGAGATCATCTATATAAATAGACATCTGATGCCCTAATTAGGGCTAAGCACTGAAATTTGTCCTAAACCAATTTCAGAAACATTTTGTTATGGTGGGGAGTGAAAACACCAATGCAGCAGAGAACGACCGTATTAATCGGAATCTACTTATATTAAGACAGACGACCAAGAAAGAAAAGAAAGGCTCCACGTTCTCCAAGTGCTTAATCTTAGCGTGCTAGCCGCTGCTTCATTTCGTTTTCGTATAGTGAGAACGCTTTCTCTTTCTTAGCGCTCCGCACCCTTGTATAGTAAGGGGAACTCTGGTTGCGCGGCTTTCTCTTATAGGGGTCTATTTTCTCTGACTTGACTCAGCTTGACCTACTTGACTCAGCGGTTAGAGTATCGCTTTCATACGGCGAGAGTCATTGGTTCAAATCCAATAGTAGGTAAAACCGGCCGAAACCCCTGCTTTTTCCAGCATGACAGCAAGCACGGACTGGCAGCAAGGATGAAACTGAATGACCAAAGCATCGGTTGCTTCCACTTGTGGCCTTCTTCGACCGCCTTGACACCTTACTTAATATCAAGGCAGCCCACATACATGAAGAGAAGAATTGGGTTTAGCGGTAATGGCATAAGCCAAAGCTAGATCACCGGAGTTTAGGCAAATGGGTACGAGAGAAAAAGGTTTTGAAATGCATCTTCCGAAACCAGATAATCAACCGAAGGAGATTCCCCTGCAAAAAGGAGATGGCTCTAGTTTCATACTAATCTTCGATCTTCGAGATTCCCCCACGGAGCGGTAAGGCATCCCAAGGAGCGAAGCGGCTCAAAGGATTGGCAATGAAGCTCAGTCTGGTCTGAGGGGATGGGCTAGGCTACTCTCCCCATACATAGGAAGAGGGGGAAGTCAAGTACCTAGATCCAAGATCACGATATCCGCTTTGGTGGTAATATCCGGCATAAAAGAAAGCACCAAAGCAAACAAAGTCGATTCTTTGTTGAGTCAACTGGCAACTGGGATTGCAGCGGATCTAGTGGTTCTCCTATTCTATGGTCTTGCTGCTGAGAGAGTAAGAATAGAAAGCAGAAGCTCGCCCGCGGGCGAAAGACAAGGGATGATTCTTCTAAGATACGAACTTGCGGAAGGAATGAAAAGGTATTCGACTAAGACGGGGACGGGTATTCCCGAAGATGCTTGACCTAAGAGATAGAGACGAGAACGAGACTAAGAAAATCAGATATTGGAGAGGAAAGAAGCAGTGCGAGTAGAGTAGAGCAGCTTGGTAGCTCGCAAGGAGCGAAGCCTGCTTGACCAACGGGAGAAGCCAACTCCGTTCCTCCAGCTTCGCTGAAGAAGCTAGGTTCCTCCNCGGGGACGGGTATTCCCGAAGATGCTTGACCTAAGAGATAGAGACGAGAACGAGACTAAGAAAATCAGATATTGGAGAGGAAAGAAGCAGTGCGAGTAGAGTAGAGCAGCTTGGTAGCTCGCAAGGAGCGAAGCCTGCTTGACCAACGGGAGAAGCCAACTCCGTTCCTCCAGCTTCGCTGAAGAAGCTAGGTTCCTCCTTGATGTCGTAGGTTCAAATCCTATCTCCGCACTAAGTAAGGGTTTCATTCTGCATCACTCTCCCCGTCGTTCTCGACCTCGCAAGGTTTTTGAAGCGGCCGAAGCGGGAAGTGACAATACCGCTTTTCTTCAGCACATTTTGGATGATTTGAGCGAAAACGGAGTACAAAGTTCAGCCTTTAAGGAGGCTATGAATCAAATAGGGCTGGTGGCGCAGTCCCCACTTGACCAATTTGAGATTGTCCCATTGATTCCTATGAATATCGGAAACTTCTATTTCTCATTCACAAATCCATCTTTGTTCATGCTGCTAACTCTGAGTTTTTTCCTACTTCTGATTCATTTTATTACTAAAAAGGGAGGAGGAAACTTAGTCCCAAATGCTTGGCAATCCTTGGTAGAGCTTCTTTATGATTTCGTGCTGAACCTGGTAAAGGAACAAATAGGTGGTCTTTCCGGAAATGTGAAACAAATGTTTTTCCCTTGCATCTTGGTCACTTTTCTTTTTTTGTTATTTTGTAATCTTCAGGGTATGATACCTTATAGCTTCACAGTGACAAGTCATTTTCTCATTACTTTGGCTCTCTCATTTTCTATTTTTATTGGCATTACTATAGTGGGATTTCAAAGACATGGGCTTCATTTTTTCAGCTTTTTATTACCCGCAGGAGTCCCACTGCCGTTAGCACCTTTTTTAGTACTCCTTGAGCTAATTTCTTATTGTTTTCGCGCATTAAGCTTAGGAATACGTTTATTTGCTAATATGATGGCCGGTCATAGTTTAGTAAAGATTTTAAGTGGGTTCGCTTGGACTATGCTATGTATGAATGAGATTTTCTATTTTATAGGGGCTCTTGGTCCTTTATTTATAGTTCTTGCATTAACCGGTCTGGAATTAGGTGTAGCTATATTACAAGCTTATGTTTTTACGATCTTAATCTGTATTTACTTGAATGATGCTATAAATCTTCATTAAAGTTCTTCTTTCTTTTATTTAGATTTATAATTGAACAAAAGCGAGGGATGAGAGTAGTGTTATTTAGAGCAGTTACACAGCCCCTCTCCTTGCAGTCGAGTGACTTCGCCCCTGAATGTCTTAGATAGCTGTAAGTGAAAGAAGGGTACTAAGTAGCTGGGAATGCGGCTAGCTAGTACTTACTTGTTTGTACTCCCCAGAAGCTCCAAGCCTTAACTACAATCTTCTTCGGTGCTCTTTTTTTCTTTTTAGAAAGCTTACTGGGGCTTGAGAGTCTTTATATTTATAAATGGATACACGGGTTAGACCTTCTTCTTTTCATTCTTGGTCTTATTGTTTTCGTTGAGAATGAGAAGTCATAGAAAAAAGGTCTTAGTCCTAACTCGCACAGAGAAGGATTCTAAAAAGCAAAAGAAGCGTGAGTCAAATTAATTGATATGGAGTTGATTTCCGAGGGAGGGAAAGGCAAGTAGTCAGAAGCAGGAAGCATAGGAAGCAGCAGTAAAAGCAGTCCGAAAAGCAGTGAAGGATGGCAAGAGGAGAATAAAGACTATGAATGAATGTTGAATAGGAACTGGGAGCTCCTGAGTGATTCTGCTTCACTAAAGGGTCAGAAACTCGATATCAGTGTTTCATTGTCGCGGTCCGGGATCCCCCGAATCATTCCCAAGATCCATCGTCATAGAATGAAGATGCGGGGTGATAGTTTGACAAGATAGTCAAACTCTATCTCTCTTGGATTTTTAACAAAGGAAAGCCCCCTACCCTAATGCCATTTGATTGATTAAAGTTCCGTGCTGAGGCGTTCCTCGGCATCGTCGTCGAGCTGCCGAGAGAGATCCTCTATAAGTCAGTCTCTCTACGTAACCCCAATCGGGAGCTCTTAACTAACATCCATCTTACCATACCAATCAATCTGATAACAGCTCACCGGAAAACCTTCCGGAAAGCCTAACCAGACTGAGAAAGGCATAGGTTTTGATTCCTGGAGAGAGAGCGACAAGAATGAAACCAGTGACGATTGGTTTTTGGGTTAATGTTACAAGGCTGACAGGAATACCTCTGGTAGCCCCTCTTAGTCTCAGATAGGTCTGAATGTTATCACACCCTATTTGTTTGCTTCATCGCCGGCATTAGAGCCACAGCGAACCGACCTACTGCTATCACTAAACTAGACAAAATTACTACGTAATTCTTCGGGCACTACACAGTATTGAGGTTCCGGCTGAGTTCCACCAATGGACGCCCCAGTTAGCTGATCTACGACCACTCTAGTGTTGCGCAGTATGCGTATTGGTTGATCTCTTGAAGGATATGCCCAATCGTATTTGGCTGGGGATTGGAAAGTTTGGGCGCTGGCAACGAATCATTTACGAAAATCCCCCGATCTAAATACTTCTTGTCGTATGAGAGGCTACAGCCTAGATGAATGCAACGCCAAACCTGTTTGAAATAAAGGCAAAGAACCTGTTAATTAGCACGGAACTACAACAATCCATAATGGTTTCTTCCAAGTCAACTCAGAAGTTGTTACTCACTCATCAAACCAAGAAAGCGTGTATAGCTCATCAAACCAAGAAAGCGAGTATAAGCTCATCAAACCAAGAAAGCTAGGCTCTTTCTTTGTTGCAGTTGGGCAAGCTTATCTGTTTCAAGCAAACTAGGAGGAAACTGTTATCAAACAGAGAGGGGTGGGCGTTCTTCTTAGCAAGAATTATTGCAGTAGGATAATGGCTAGGAGGATTTGAAAGGCATTATGGCATTAAGATTTCCAAGGCTTAGCTCAGGGACTGCTGTCAGCCGCTTCCCCTCATCAACTAATTAATGAGAGCTTCCCCTGTAGTCGTCAGCTCGTTCTTGACAGATCCGATCGGGTGTTCATAATCTGGAGTAAAAGGATTCGAACCTTTGCATGCCGGTACCAAAAACCGGTGCCTTACCACTTGGCTATACTCCATACGGCCTCTGAGTTTTGGACGGTAAGGGGGGAGGGGGAAGGGAGAAGCAGGGCGGGGTTGCGCGCGAGCCATGCAAGAACGCGGGAATATAGCAAGTAAGCAGCAAGGTTCTTTAGGACCGACTACAACAAGCTCGCGACTCTCATAGAAAGAAAGGGTAAGCTCTCTGCTCTATTTGCTCGCAATGCTATACCTATCAAAGTTGGCGAACGCTTCTGTAACCTTAGACTCGTTACGCTCTTCGACTGAACTCGTTGGCTCCGCGTCCACCGAAAGTCGGTAACCTTCGTCACCGTCAGCATTTGGTACTCTCTCGATAGCTTCAATAGTTCACTGAAAGCCTTTGGTGTAATGAACCGCAAGCCCTTCTGAAAGAAAGAATAAGAAAAAGGCTTGGTTGCGGGAACCGACGGTGACGAAGCGGGCCGATGCGGCCGTTTCCCGGGAACCGGAAGGTTGCAAGGTTCCCGGGAAACGACGTTCCCTTTGTAAGGTAGGCCTTTTGATAACTAATTAGAGTTGACATGAAATGGATCACGGGAAAAGACGTATCCGATGAATGAATGATTCAATCCCTTCCCACTCACACGGGTTCTTCTATTGAAGGGCTTCCCCTTCTTCTATGTGAGGTGGGGAAGGTCAGAGCGGAACCTAGATAGAACGCGGAGCGCCGGCCCCTTAGCCGATACAGTTACTATGCTTACCAGCTCTTACCATTGCCGCTTCTAGATGGGAGGTAGGCGAAGGTAGCTTGCTCGAGGAACGCCTAGGCTACCTCCACTCCACATGTTATTCGCGAAGAAAAGGGAGGAACCCGGTTCTTCGCTTAGTAGAGCTACCGGCCGGCGTACGACGACCGCTTCTTGTTCTCGCCCAGCCGCTTCTTTTGATTTGATTATTATTTGAAATCCTAGACTAAAGAAGAATCTCCAGAATCCGCGCGGGGCAAAATCTGCAGCAGGAGAAGAAAGAGGGTCCAGGTCAATTTGATAATGAAGCGAAGGTCCCCCTTACTCCCTATTCCCTCTTAAAGCTTTATAAAGCTGGGCGGTTGGTTAAGAACTACTGACTGTAAACCATAGATAGCAGTTACAGTCACTCAATTGAAATGTTCGCCTTTGGAATAAAGATGGATGAGCAGGGGAGTTTTCACTCCTACGTGGTATTCTCTTCCAACAAGGGTTACGGCTAAAACACCGCTTACTTTTCAAAGACAAACTGCTCCTAAACCAAGCCTGAACACGTTTCCAGTTGTTGATCGACGCGTGTCGTGATCACCAGCATAGTCGGCGTCACAATAGCCAACTATCTTACACTGTTCTCCTTTCTTATACAGAAGACCATAGTCAAGGAGGAACTCCTTTCATGTACCTCAATATTCGTCGAAAGTGAGGTTTCTTTGGATTTTGCATGAATCGACTAACCACTCCAACTGCATATGCGATGTAGGGCCTTGTCAGGGTTAGCGCTTGTGCTAAGCGATAAGAATTCGTTCTGGAATGCCGGCGCGGACTGAAGGATGATGTTTATTAGTCAGACAAATCCTTAATTCGAAAGACGACAATCAAAGCATCACGACTCGTGGAGCATTCATTCCTAAAAGGTGTAAACCTGTGAGATCGGTAGACAACTCGTAAAAGGAAGCCGCTAGGCATCAAGCCCTATTATCTTACACCTAGGGAGGGTGGCCGTTGTTGGGTTTTTCTCAATTAGAGTCGCAAGGAGTTTGCTGCTCGTTGGTAGTGGAATGCTGACTAACCGTCTCCGTCCCCCTATGATGAGAAAAAGCTTTCCGAGTGGACGAGGACCGATCTTCTTTTTCTTTAGTCTTGCTCGTCTTATGGCATTAGCCTTTGCGGATTCCTTAATCCGCGGGACAGCTGTCTCGGCACATGTCAATCCTTATGTCCCCAGCGAGCAGGTCAAGGTACTCTATGTTGCTGCTTGCCTTTATCTTCCAGTCTGCCAAGCAAGCTTGTTTATTCTATGTTATTGATAAATCGCTATTTCCCCCAAACCGCTAGTTTTCATACGACTCAGAACTTCTCACGTTGTTCTGTCTCCAAACAGAGAGCTCATAGGCCTTATTCTTTGGATAAAAGTAGCGACGAGCCGACTACTACGACCACATGCGCATCTAGCGCAGTGGCTTGTCACTTCGTACCTTGACCATCTTCCGAAGTTCTAAATAATCTACTGATCAAACGCTGTAGGGGCGGACTGCTCTACATTCAGCCACGCCACAGTGACCCCCCGAAGCGATCTGCCTCATTGCAGGACGAAATCCGGCAGCCAATTGCTGGCTCTGAATAACCAGCCCAGCAAGAAGTTCAATTCTTCCATAACATAACGGGGCGGGGTTGCGCGCGAGCCGAGTGACGTAGATGCACAAGAGTACTTCGCGCCACAACCATTTCTTTTTTATACGTTCTACGGACCGATGCCTGCTGCTTCATCTGGTAGAAAAGAATCATAGATATGCCGGTCATTAGAAGGAAGAACCACCATAAAAAGATTCCTCGTGTATCATCTGTAGCAAAACTATGAACGGGAGCTAGCAATCCGGACCGTATTGAAAAGGTTCCTGAGACACAGCATGGAAAAGTCACAATATTAAGAAACGAGGTCCAAGAATGAAGAAGGGGTAAAATTACAGAATGAATACGAGCTGTGGCTAATACCCGAGGCATAAAAGAAGCATTTTCTACGGGATCCCGAAACCACCAGCCACCCCGACCTAATTCATGATAAGCCCACCAACTTCCTGGCAAGATGCCTACGGTTAAAAACCACCAACATGTCAAGATCCAAATTCGAATTGGTTCCTGGTCCTGATCAGAGACCACTGTGTTCGCGCCGGCGGTCCAACAAAGAGGCGAAGTAGTGGTCTCTTTCTTTCCATTACGAACGACACGCTTCGCTACCTTCCCTTCCAGATAATCCAAGCAATATAAGTGCTGCTCTTCCCACAAAGGCTATAGTAGCGGAACTATCTGAAGAAAAAGGAGAAGAAAAAGAGTAAGAGATTTCAGTCCGAGTCTTATTCAAGGTCCTACACCAGGAGGTTTAGCTCAAGGAGGAGCTGAGCCAGCAGCTAATGACTCTGAATCAAGCTCATCAGAGAGTGAAAGTAGCTCTGAAGAAGAAGAGAACTCACTTCAGGAAAACATACAGAAAGTCAAGAGACTTAGAATTTGGAAGGATATGAGCTGGCAAGAGATAGAGTCAGAAGAAAAACCTCCAGCGAGGTATTTAGATGATAACTTCATATCCTAGGCTTCTGTTTCTTTCGGTCATCTTTTCCTACTCCTTCCTTGGCTGGCATTGAGTCTGTTGATCTTGAGAAGCCTGACTCCTATGAAGAAGCCAGACGAAGCAAGTCCTATCACCTTACCCGCCCTCGAAACGACTAAGCAACTGAAAAGCCTAAGGCACTACTGGACAATGCCTACTTTTAGGAGTAGTTCGGATGGATGCCACGGATGCTAGATCTCCTATTTATGTGTCATCTATGACCCCTCTGACCTTTCAGAGTCTGGAGTTGAGTTCCTTTGTTAAATGAGAACCCAGTCAGCAGTGTGCTCACATCGATTAAACGCAGCTCAGAAGCATCTGATAAGGGGTATACTGATTAGCCAATCCCGGTGCAGTTAGGTGGGCTCTCTGCTTTTCTCTCATCTCCTGGGTTGACTCCTAGCGAAGCAATCCAACGCAACCCTTGTGGAGCAGTCAAAACAGAAAATGAAGAATAAAATAGTCTCGCATCTCCAGCGAAAAGTCATCAACTTTAGGCCATAAAAGCAGATAAAAATAAAAAAGTTGATCTCCCCTAGCGGCAAAAGTAGGCCCCTTTTAGCCCGTAGAAGCAGATCAAAGTTGAAAAAAGCTGCCCCAGGAAAGTAGTCGACCTCTTTTTATAAGGAGCACTTAAGAATTGAAAAAGGTAGTCCGCTATACCGGAAAAAGTAATAAAAAGGAGCATTCGAGGGAAGACTGTCTGCTTGCCTAGTCATCGGTTGAGGATACAGCACAGGCATCCGATTTAGAAGATTAGCAGCTCAACGAATGGTCCTCTCACTATTCTAGCACACACACTTTTTTGTGCTTTGGATGAATGATTCTTCCTGCAGAGAGAAGGGTAGGAGAGCTCCGTCAGGAAGGGCGGGTAATGCTAACTAATGCTAAAGAAAGAGCGAGCAAACAGCAGCATAAGAGTTCGAGTCTACGGAATCTCTTGACTTTGGTCTCTCTAGCGATACTATGGTCCTTACTTCTAGCAAGCGAGAAGCGGATCGTATCATTTGGACGACCCCAGACAGGAAGGAATCGGCAAGAGATCAAGCATAAGTCAAGAGGGCAGATGGAGCGAGATACCGCATAGCAACCGAAGTAGCCCCTCGAGGGCAAATAAGTTACTTTCTCTCAATAGCAGGACGAGATCTCTCTCTTGTTTGGGTGCCCGGGGCTCCTATCCCATTCCCCCTTACTCTGCTCAATCAGCTAAACGAGTTGAACAAGCGCATCCAGAGGTAACTCAAAAGCAGTATCCGAACCTATGAAGTTGCATCGAAGAAGACTCTCTCTTATCCTTACTGCCCTATTTGAGTTGTTAGGGATCTTCCTTCAACGTTGGTTAGGAACCCGACTTCTTCAATTACTACGTTAGCACACCTATCAGCCTTCCGCTCCTCCACCATCTTCATCGGAGTCTCCTCCGGGGGTATAGAGGTCGTGCTGTTCCTTGAGCTAGGCAGTTGGGGCTGCCATTCCAGCAAAGTACTCATCTCAGTTGGGACTGCCATCCTAGTGTATAGCCTGACTTCTACCCTACACCTTGAAGCTACACCTGTAGCCTCCCTTCCATTGGACACATTAGCGGATTCGGTTAATCTAAGGAAGAGATAAGTGAGGGGCGGACCGTAAGTAGGTGGATGTTCTGGTCTTCCATCAGATAAGCCCGATACGGATCGATCAGCCAAGGCAATAGAAGAAGGAGGCTTTGTCTCGACGAGGAAAGCATAAGGAGATCGATCATAGACACCACCTGATTCATACAATACAGAAGAGAGCCTTTAGTCAACTAAATGAATACCCGACTTTCACCTCTCACCTAACGATGAGAACTCTTCGGAAGAAAGGGAATGTGCTCTGTATCCTCAAGGCTAGGGTAGGTAGATCTCGCCTTCTCTCACTTCGTCGATCGAGTTCAGAGGAAGGAAGATAGGAAGATGAATTGGTAGGATGATGCTGAAACAAAGGTCGCTGGTCGTCCGCACACAGGTCTGTCAAGCCTAGCTGGTATCCAAACACAATTAATAACCGTGCTGTGCTCTCTCTTTCTAGTATTGGTATTCCCGGTGGTCAGCCGACAACGAACCGGACTACCGGTCCCATACTCATTCTCTAGAGAGAAGCAAGGCAAAGCAGCGTAAAAGAAGTGCTTACATAAAGATGAAAGATCCTCCGGTCAGAAGACAGACGGGGAAAGCCGGCATAAAGAACGAAAGAAAAGTGCATCAGACTGAAGTGACCCAGGAGAAAGATCGGTACTGCAGGGCGAAAGAGGCAGAGCAGAGAGGAGCCTTGGCGAGTTGTCGATTCCTTCGTTACAGGGCAAAAGCAAGGGAGAGAAGGGTTCAGAACCTGTAACGGGTAGCCGAGGGACCGTCAGCTTTCTTTGCTTTGCTAATTGATGCTTTGCTAAAAAGGAGTGAGAAAGAGAACGACGGAAAGGAGTGTGCTGAGTCAGCAATGAAGTTTTGGGCAGATCTCGAAGATCCTTCTCCTCTATCGGCTACTTAGTTCCTTCGCCTAATCACCACAGAAAGCTTTGACAAGAACAAGGAACACGAAAGGAGGAGAGTGCCCTTTCGCTCCTTAAGGTAGAAGAAGAATCCTCGAAACGAAATAATGGACAGACTACAAGAAGTCACACCCAAAGGCGGATGGGATCTTTCTGTCGAGGCCCAATTCCTATCTTAAGCGTTACGGGAACCCCTATGTTATGCAAGAAAACAGTATTGAAAAAAAAGACAGGCTGGGCTTGGTCTCGATAGAGCGAGCGAGGTTTATGGTTCTGCAATCAGCTGAAACTAGAGTTGCGCTCTAAAACGAAGGAATGGAGAGGGCAAGCGGAGTCGTACGTTAGATTGAAAATTGTACCTGACACCCGGCTTATGGGCCCTCGGATCTTTCGAAACGCAGTGCGCTGCATTGACGAGGTTACTCTTTTAGTCTCGTTACGCTTTCTAATCTCAATCGAAGCCAACTCTGACAAATTTCAGGTTTACACTGCTAGATCACATATTGAAGAACCCTACCTACCAAAAAAAGGCCCTGGGGAGCATGCCACCCTCAACCCACAAACTCCCATTCTCCTCAGTCTCCCAGTATTGGAGACCTACTTACTACATCTCGACCGGGGGCCTCTCCAGTCTTTGCTTAAGAACTTTTCTATCTATAGAAGGATTCAATCCAGCCGCAGGTTCCCCTACGGCTACCTTGTTACGACTTCACCCCAGTCGAAGATCCCACTTAGTCTATATAATGCCGGGCATTTACCTGATGGTTACCCAAACCCCGTAGCTCCTCAATGAAAGAGTTCCATCTTTCACAGCGAGCTGTTCCGAAGTTGCGCCTGAGCACGGTGAAATGCCTCTGACGGTCATCAATATCGTGCTCCCAGTCGTCATGGAGAGCCAACTGGAGAGCACGCTTGACATCCTCTGCATCCTCGAGAGTTATGCCAAGTTGATGCAAGAGGTTGTGGGCTTTGCGTATCATGGCGGCCTCCTCATTCTCGCAGGCCGAAAAAATCCTTTCGATCTCCGCAGAGATGCGGGCGTGCTCTTGCGCCCTAGCCTCCCTTTCCCCAGCTGGTTGATCTAGGTGATTCTGCTGTTGAGCTGCTGGGGCAGCGGTGGGTTGGGGGGCGGGAAAGGCATTGGATGGCCCAGCCTGTTCCCTCTGAATCGGTTGATTGACCGACGAGCTACGTCCGGAACTGTCAGAATCTTCCAGCATGTCGGAAGTATATGTAAACCACTGAGAAGAGGCCTCGGTTTGGTGATTCACTACCTCCCCAGACGAACCCGTCACAGCAGCCCATATAATGGGCTCCAACAGGAGGGGCAAAGCCTGACCACCCAGTAGGTGCATGACTTTGATACGGATCAAAGATATTACTATGGTGATGAAAAAGACCAAGAAGAGATTGAGAATCCCCCTCAGTGGTCCTTTCAAACGAAAGTGACTCAAACAAAAGGAGAAGCTCACTAGCGCGAAGAATGAAACGCACGTAGTGGTCAGAATAGCGCTTCCTTCTGATCCTAGAAAACGTTCGAAAAAACCTGCTACGGAACTACCGAGCAGGGGTAAAAATACGATAAGTAGATACATAATTTCGAGTGTGATCAGAGACCACTGTGTTCGCGCCGGCGGTCCAACAAAGAGGCGAAGTAGTGGTCTCTTTCTTTCCATTACGAACGACACGCTTCGCCTGCTCCCTCCCCGTGTCCACTAGCGCTCCTGCCCAGAGCAAAGAAACTACCTTTTTCGTAGATGAATTAGGTTCAAGTTGATGTTTTTCACAACTCTTTCATAACATGAAGTAGATCTTATGTCCGGGCAGTTCAAAATTCTCTGCAGTGACCTGACAGAGAGAAAGGCTGTACGCGAATCGGGGCTAAAGGCGGCCCACTTAATGGCTTCGCTTCCCTTTGTTCCAAAATGGAGGACGAAAGGTAGCCATCGCTACGTAGAGCGTCCTGTAGCTTCACTTCAATATCAAATTGAAGATCCGGTATTCAAAAGTCTTCCTTGGTTCCACCCTCACATTCATGAAAGAGATTGCCGAAAAGGGCTTTATGCAAGCAGAAAAACGACCTTTTTGACAATTCACAAGTTGTAGCTTGACCCCGGTTCGGGACTTCCCAAGTCACTCCTATAAAGATCCCCGGTTCTACCTCCTTCTGCAAGAGTGATCTATCCCGTCAATCCCACCCGCGAGCTATACATTCTAACCTTCTTTGCCTAGCAAGATACGTCTAGTTCTCCCTCCGCTTGCCTATCTCGGTAGGAAATTTGAACAGTCTCCGATTTCAAAGGAATTCCTCGGCAAGAGCTATACCTTCAGGAACCGGAGCAATAACTGCTATAAAGGAAGGCGTTATAGGACAGAGGTGGCGATGAAGATCATGGAATCATAACAGCACAGAAAGCTCCGAACTACTTCCGCTTGAGGTTGGTCGTAGATGAACCCAATAGATTGACTATCTTCAAAAGTAGCCGCTAGAGCTATTAACTATCGGTATTACAGAAGAAGCTAAAGAAGAGCTCTGATAAAAATAGAATTAAGAGTAAGATCAAAGCTCCCGGGGATCAAATCTCCTAGGTAGGTGTGGCTCGTTGAGACCTGAAGGTTCCCGTCGGCCAAGGGCGGAAGAGGAGCATGCTTTTCTTCGTCGTCAGCTAGCGGGCGCAAGCAGAGTGGGACCTTCTCCGATAGTCTCTTTCATCATAATATGTGAAGGCTTTCCCGCTCGATGCTTTCTTAATGTCATAGTTTATATCAAGATGAAAGGGAAAGACAATAAGAAAGATTCAAAGGTTTTTTTTACCTAGATAGTCTTTTATGTAGTAGACTTTCTCGAGGAACGCCAGTCTCTCGACTGAGAGGAACGCCTGGTAGGTGGTGAAGGACGAGAAAGATACCTGGACGGAGATGTGAATTAGATATAAACCTTCTCATCACTAAATCGATCAAGTACTTACCTGAGAGTGAGAGAGGTCATATTAGTATTCTCTGTATATTCTCATAGTGACTTTGAAAGCACTCTAAGTCCCGTGCGACTAAGAATAAGAAGAGGTGATAGCCCGACTGCTTGATTCCGATTTACTACAAGTTTGCAACTAAAGCCACAGAGGAAAGGTTAATTCCTTGTAGGGAAGTTGATAGGCATTTTCTATCTTCCTGAGCATACGCTCATTCTTTCTCTTATATACGCTAATTCTTTCAAAGGCCTATTTGATAGCTTCAAACGCTTGTTCTTATCTTTATCATACGAAGAAATATCGATCGTCAAAATGGCATAACTATCTCTTTCTCTTTACTAGGAGCTGCTTGCCCAGTCATAAAGCTAGGATCAGTCTCTGTCCACTCTAAGGAAGCCCCGTCTCAGGCGAAGGTGGGAAATAAACAAACAGTTGTTACGTCGCCTTCGATTAAATCGGTAAACAAACAGGGGGAACTCTGATTCTCGTACAATCAACATTTTCTTGTTTAATTCCGTCACAAAACCCCGTGTTTTTTCGATGAATCACTAGTAACAGGAAGATTAGGTAGTTGGTTAGGGGGAGCTAATTGGCAATGAACATAGGAATGGCAACCGGGGAAGAACCCCACATTACTACCTATCACATGCACGAACGGGGGCAGGGCAGCAGAGCAACACTTCACGCACTATCATGACAACTTGTTCCCAGCGAACGAAGAGAAGGAATACTTATTAGTAATGACAGGAATGACAGGAATGACAGCAAGCAAACAGCCGGGAACTTGAAGAACGCCTCCGCTGCTAACGCCCTTACCCCATCATGTCACTTATTCCCGTCGAACAAACAGGGATATTCTTTAGAGAATGCGCAGAGCAGCTTAGCCGCTCCATCGTGCCTTACCTCAGTACACGCTACGCGCAACGCGGCAGGCACTCACTCACTACAATACATGCAGGAACAGCAATCACAACTAAAAGCAACTAGCTGGCTTGCTCATGCAACCTATTATTCCCATCCGAACAGAGAGAGGAAGAGTGACTCTTATAATGACAGGAATGAAAGGAGTGACTTAGCTGCACTTGCAAAT
>CAKOAT010067822.1:0-45000 GCA_932364175.1 Eruca vesicaria subsp. sativa | reverse complement strand
TTCTAATGAGTCTAGTGACTACTAGAGTAGAGTTGAGTCAAAAGGTATGGTATAGCAGCCTTTCCGAGCGAGCCTCTGGGATCTCCTGTAAACCCCCATGATGTGGTAAAGGGAGGATATTAGGGGAAGCAGTGAGTGGAGATTCCCCTGCGGAGAGCCGGATGAGGGGAGACCTTCACGTCCGGTTCGGAGGGCGGGGATATCCCGACCCTACTATCATTATGCCTTTGCAATGTTACTTGGTTCAACTCTATTTGTGACCTTTTCTCGTATGTGGGACTCTCTATCTTCTTGGGTAGATAATCGATCGTCTTTCATTTTGATAGTGAGTAGTTTTTATACAAAGTCAAGTCAAGAATAATAATCGAACTGGAGGAGCTTGCCAGGATGGCTTGGTAAGCAAGCAACCAGGCGCCCATTCCCAGTTCTTTCTCTTCTCTCTTTTTTTAGTTTAGTGACAGCTCATCAAAACAATTGTCCAAGATTGCTAGATCGAAGACGCGACGAAAAGTAAGAAATTCCGAGTATTTTGACCAATTCAAGGCGCGTAGCGGGGTTGCTCCTTTAGCAAAACTTGGATAAAGTTGAGCCAAAAGATCCCGATTCAAGAGAAATTCATGAGGAAGTGGTATTTCTTTAGGATCTACTCCAGCATTTAGAAATTGGTTAATCGGTAAAGATACATGTACTGGATTGTCCTGCCCAAGAAAGGGACCCAAGTCCTAGTAGCCCTGCTAAATGGTGATTCAACATAGATTCTACATCTTGGAACCAAGCCAATTTTGGAGCTGCTTTGTGATAATGAAACCAACCAGCAAAAAGCATTAAGGCTGCGAAGACCAATGCGCCAATTGCGGTACAATAAAGTTGTAATTCACTAGTTATTCCAGATGCTCGCCAAATCTGAAAAAAGCCAGAGGTTATTTGTANAATAAAGTTGTAATTCACTAGTTATTCCAGATGCTCGCCAAATCTGAAAAAAGCCAGAGGTTATTTGTATTCCTCGGAAGCCTCCGCCCACATCTCCATTCAGGATTTCTTGGCCCACTATTGGCCAAACCACCTGAGCACTAGGTCCAATGTGAGTAGGATCGCTCAGACATGCTTCATAATTGGAAAAACGAGCACCATGGAAATACATGCCACTCAGCCAAAGAAAGATGATAGAGAGTTGGCCAAAATGGGCGCTAAATACTTTTTCGAGAGATTTCCTCCAAATCACTGGTATGACTCTGTGCATCGTTCATACTTCCGATGTGTGGAGGGAACCATTGCAGCTATCCCTTGAAAGTGCAGCTAAAGGAGTACCTCCAGGTCCGTAGAAGAACTACTTGCTTGTTTGTCCTGGTATTGGAAGAGGTATCTAGAGGCGTTCTTCGGGGTCTTTTCTAGTCTTGACTTCCTTCTCTGACCCGTTATGGGTGCCCGGTCTCCCTTCCTATTCTATCTTTGTTGTTTGTGACTATCCCTTATGGGCGAACGACGGGAATTGAACCCGCGCATGGTGGATTCACAATCCACTGCCTTGATCCACTTGGCTACATCCGCCCGCTACGCGCAACGGGCTCCCCGCTCCTAGTCACTAAGTAGTGCTCTTCTCATTTCGCCTGCCTGTTTCACTCCCGCGCCGGAGGGAATGGGATTCGAACCCATGATACAATCTTCTTGTATGTCGATTTAGCAAACCAATGCCTTAAGCCACTCAGCCATCCCTCCAAGTTGTTGATCGGAATTTTTTAAAGAGTCAAGTCTTACTTATTTAAGCTGGAATGAAAATCTTCTTCTCTTATGATATTTGATAGAGTTTCGTTTCTTTTATCTATCTCTCCATTCGAACGAGAGAATTGAGTTGATAGCTTCAGTAGTGGTTGCTTGATGGTGTGTAGTGGGATGACCTGGTAGCGATCATATTAGTATGTATATGAGCAGGACTTTCAAGATCTGATATCTTTCAAGAAAGTTGGACCATTTATCACATCAAGGTAACTACGATAGGCAAAAGAAGACTCTTAGGTCGTTGATTCAAATTCTACCTATATTTGCATTCACTTAATGGTCAAACCTACAATGGAATTGACTCTAACATCCGATCCGGCCGGAGGAAAAACTTACTACTACAAGGGCTTGTGCCAACCAACAAGAAGGGGGACGGAGCAAAGACATCTCTTGGCCAGAACCGGACATTGCCCTTTACCATCTCACCACTAGGAGACTGGGACTCGAGGCGTGGTTAAGTATTCCCTTCCGCTCTGGAAGTCAATTTATTTCCTATCTTTCGGTTCCAAATCTTTTTTTTCTTATAAAGAGTGTATTGTATGGTCCAGTTGGTGTGGAGAGATGGGTCACTCTTGCGCATCTCGCGCTGTGGTGATTGGTAGAGGAGCCGAGCGTACGCAAGAATCAAGTGCCTCAGGGCTTCCACTAGGCAATCGGACCACTACATCGAATGAAATAAACTGGTTTCACGCTGCCTGAGGTCAAGTCTTCCCCGCTATTCTAACTCTAAATCCCGGTCGCACCCTTCGCACAACAAATCCACTTTGAGGCGTCGGCTGAACCTTCGATCCTTTAGGAAATGACCAGCAACAGGAGGATGAGATGCCGAGGAATTTTGGTGCTAATCCCAGGACCAATCCCGTTGTTTGGGCCAGCCGAGAAGACAGACAGCGCACTCAGGACTAGGCCCGTATCCAGAACGAATAGAAGGAGGATAATTGCCATTTTTATGCTAACAGGCTGCTCAACTTTTGGAATGAGAACCAAAAGAGACCGATTAATCTCCGCGTACTGTCTCGGATCACTCATGGGAACGGGAGTGGGTGGTCCCTAGGAACGGCGGAAAGGAAGTACTGGTTCAACCAGATACGAGTGACGGAACCGGGGTTGATCAAAGACATGCGCCGAGTGCCAGGAATGACTATAAGCCGATTCGTTGTGGAACTAATGCTTGCATTGGTTTCTTTATCTTGTGGTCGACATTGAAAGATTCCTGTTCTAGGATTGGGCGGTGTCCGTCCACTAATGTAAAGATTGGGCGTGAGAGAGGTTTGACGAAAGAAACTTTCCGGGCGATCATCTTCTGAGCTCTGATCGTAGACCAACCTCATCCGGCGGACAGATTCCTGTTCTGCTGATCCTTCTTCTTCCGGACCTGAATAAGACAGAATGAATCTTTATCTGGGAAGGTGAGAGCTATCTCGAAATCTAATAAATTACCTCCTGGCCCCTGTTAGAAGGTTATCCGCCTTGCTCCAATGCATGTCGAAGGTTTAGCTGGGGAGCACTACGGTATGCTGCATCTATCTCTCTTCGTGGGACTAAGTAGAAGGTTTCGGGTAGAAGGCTTTCCCGTTTATTCTAGGTGGTCCATCCTAACATTTAACCAACGAGGAGAACACTCCACGAATGAAGAGGATAATCTCCTATCCTTTTTTTCGAGTAGTTTTGGCTATCGATCTAGTAATATAGTCAAAGTAATCAAGGTCCGAAACTCAAATAGCAAATCAAATCTTTCGATATAAGGGTCTTAGAGCCTCCCCTATAGATAATCCAATCTAACCCCTTCTGGAAAGCCAGACCATAATATCGAGCTAGCAGCTTAAGAAGCAAAGGGACAGTGGAGTAGTGAAAGTGACAACAGATGCTGCAGCCGCTTCAGAACTGATGCTAAATGACGGACAAAGCTACTCCGCTACGGCATAGGAGAAGAGGCCTACGCACGTTGAAGTAAGTGTCTAGGTGGAAAAGCAGAATCAAAAATAGCCAGTTGTTAGAGTAAAATGAATTCATTACCTTATGGTGCTTACAGAGCATCAAGAAGAAAGTAGCTTAAGACTATTCCCCTTATAGGTTATAGGCACGCTTACTGCTATGATATTTTAGGGCTTCGGTACGGTAGAGTCTTCCCTATAGCTTTCCTTAGATGCGGGCTGGAAGGTCAGCTAGTTAATCAATTGTGCCAATCCTTCTTCTCTCTTTGACGACCGATAAAGAAGAAAAGCAAATACCTATTGTGGGATGTAGTACTCAATCTGATATCAGTACTTTCCGGGGGTGCAAAAGCAAATTCTCAAAATGCCATTCCCCTACCTCTTTTAACTGCTGCTGCTATCAGAGGTTTCTGGTACGGAAGCAGATTAGCTGATATGTCTTGTTCCAGTGCAAGCGCTTGTGAGTTCCCTAGGTTACCAATGGGTGAGTGGAGGAACCCCTGGGAAAGCATCTTGATCAGATCTAGACGAATTAGCCAGATAGGCAGACACCCAATGGAAAGATGAGTGCTGTTCAATTATTTGAGTTCAGTCTAATTTTCGACCTAACAAGAGCAACGGAATCACGCTCTGTAGGATTTGAACCTACGACATTGGGTTTTGGAGACCCACGTTCTACCGAACTGAACTAAGAGCGCTTTCTTATCACAATTAATAAGACTGTAAAGACGAGGATTCTTTTTTTTTTTTTATAACCCCAATAAATTTTCCACGCCTATACTATTATATATAATATGAGAAATTGAAAGATTATCTATGTCCAATTTGAATCGATCTCAAATTGATCCCTCCTTACTGCTCAGAGGAGAAAGAATAAGTAGAGGGATGACAGGAGAAGTCTCAGATGATCCTATCATTTGAGGATTCGAACCTGTGACATTTTTGACTCAAAACAAAGGCGCTACCAAGCTGCGCTACATCCCTTTCAATTGGTCTACGGTCTCATTGTAGAGAATCCCTGCCCTCTTTTCCACATCCGAGGAACGCCTCCATCGATATCAAATTTCTCTTGCCATTTTTTCTTTTTGCTTTTGATTTATATACTCATCATAATCCCGCCCCTCCTACAAACGCTAACTTACTTATGAGAAAAAAGGCTGATAAATAATCAGCCCTTTGAATTGAATAAGCGAGGCTTTCCCGATAGAAATGCTTGCATGCGAGAGAGATCCCAATTCCGTCTATCCGAAAAAAAAAAAAAGCAAGCCCTGCCGCCAGCTTCCACCCCGACAAAAAAAAACATGAGCGCCTAGCGCGAAAGGTTGCTTTACTAAATAATATAAGGCGCGTTAGCGCTTTAGTTTTCAATAAGGTATTTAGTCACTCAGCCTTTAGGCACTTTAGTGACTCGAGAACTTGTTTCGAGGCACCCTAGTGACTCGACTGAAAAGGAGAGGTTGTGAAACAAACTCGACTAAAAGGAGAGGTTGTGAAACAAACTCGACTAAAAGGAGAGGTTGTGAAACAAACTCGACTAAAAGGAGAGGTATTGATTACTCGAAGCGTAGCGAGAGGTTTCAATAACTCGAGTGAAACGAGAAGAGAGGGGGGGGAAAAAGTCCAAGATTGCAGTAAGTTTGATAATGATCGAGTGACATTGCTTTTTCGGTCCGAACCAAGGAATCCCTTATATATGATGAAAAATGGATCTTGTTCTATCGTTGATCAGAGATTTCTCTATGAAACGAATCGGAGTTTGAAAAAGGGGAAGGAGAAGGAGTCCTCGACCCGGAACAGATAGAGGAGGATTTATTCAATCACATAGTTTGGGCTCCTAGAATATGGCGCCCTCGGGGCTTTCTATTTGATTGTATCGAAAGGCCTAATGAATTGGGATTTCCCTATTTGGCCGGGTCATTTCGGGGCAAGCGGATCATTTATGATGAAAAGTATGAGCTTCANGATTTATTCAATCACATAGTTTGGGCTCCTAGAATATGGCGCCCTCGGGGCTTTCTATTTGATTGTATCGAAAGGCCTAATGAATTGGGATTTCCCTATTTGGCCGGGTCATTTCGGGGCAAGCGGATCATTTATGATGAAAAGTATGAGCTTCAAGAGAATGATTCGGAGTTCTTGCAGAGCGGAACCATACAGTACTAGAGACGAGATAGGTCTTCCAAAGAACAAGGCTTTTTTAGAATAAGCCAATTCATTTGGGACCCTGCAGATCCACTCTTTTTCCTATTCAAAGATCAGCCCTTTGTCTCTGTGTTTTCACATCGAGAATTCTTTGCAGATGAAGAGATGTCAAAGGGGCTTCTTACTTCCCAAACAGATCCTCCTACATCTTATATATAAAAGCTGGTTTATCAAGAATACGCAAGAAAAGCACTTCGAATTGTTGATTCAGCGCCAGAGATGGCTTAGAACCAATAGTTCATTATCTAATGGATTTTTCCGTTCTAATACTCTATCCGAGAGTTATCAGTATTTATCAAATCTGTTCCTATCTAACGGAACGCTATTGGATCGAATGACAAAGACATTGTTGAAAAAAAGATGGCTTTTCCCGGATGAAATGAAAATAGGATTCATGTAATGTAACAGGAGAAAGGTTTCCCATTACTTAGCCGGGAAGATATGTGGCCATGAAATAGGGATTAAGTGGAACGGAATTGACTGAGTAATAGAGTTGTAGAAACACCTGTTTCTTCCACTTAGCTCCATGGAACAATATGCTACTACTGAAACATGGAAGAATTGAAATCTTAGATCAAAACACTATGTATGGATGGTATGAACTGCCTAAACAAGAATTCTTGAACAGCGAACAACCAGAGCTATTACTCACTACATCAAAAAAATTTCCATTAATGAAAGATGGAAATCCATTGGAAAATAAAAAATACGCATGTCGGATGAAATTGTTGTTGCTATCTGTTCCAATAATGAATCAACTGAATAACTAAATAAAATAGATAGACCTTTCTCTTCGTCTCAGGTCGATGGATCTTCTCAATTGGAAGATCCCCTATATGGATAATACACATTCCAGTTGACCGAGCCTAATTCTAATTGTTTTGTTCCGAAGTAAAGATATCCACGGAGTGGTTCGCCCTATTCAGATATTCACGACCAAGAAGTACTGGATTCTNCCAGAGGTTTAGATTGTATCAATCTACCCTTGTGTGATTCCTGTTGAATCATATACTGCGGGGCGCAGGGCGGACGATTTCAAAGCGGACTCCCCCTCCCCATTCATTAGATAGAGAAGATCGCCAAGATTTCGCGATCCGCTGCCGAACTTATTCCATTTCAATATTATGCCTTGAAGAGGACTCGAACCTCCACGCTCTTTAGCACGAGATTTTGAGTCTCGCGTGTCTACCATTTCACCACCAAGGCGTTCATCGGAGTGAATCGTATTCCATAAATATGATATCTATCTAGTATGGCCAATTGGACTGAATGTGGTATGGCAGCAGTAGCAAAGGGGCACATTAATTAGTAAGGCAAGCTGTAAGAATAGCACTCGGAAATCTCTCTAAAACCAAAGCCCGGGAGACAACTGAGTGACTGTGGTCAAGTAGCTGTTAATAAGAAGCTCCGGTTCACAAAAGGAAAGAGTCACTGACCGAGTGCAGTGGTAATACCGACAGAGAGAGCTCCCAACGGAAAGAGGTCCCTAATTAATAAGAGAGAAAAAAATTCCAAAGGTATGAAATGACTCGATAAGAGGTCCTTTGGAAGAATGCGGAAGCACCACCAATGGCCAGGCACAAGGCTACGTCTGGCACTCTTGCAAGTAGAGAGTCCTATGCCTTTTTATATAAACAGATAAAAGCTCGAGAAGATCTTTCCTCATGTGGATTCAAAAAGCAAGGATCTGTCCAATGGATTTGCCTTGAAAACAAAGTCGTATTTGAGTTGGGAAGTTCTAGGAAAAAGGTTTGCCTACGGAGAAGACTTAATCAATTCACTTCGTGGATAAACTTCATAGTGTTATTCTTTTGGAATTTCCGGTGGGAAAGACCAGGGGAAGCATTGACACTATGGAAAGAATCTATCTCTGGCAAGGGCAAAGCGATAGGCCAGATTAACGAGGAAAGGGGGACTGGTTCAACCTCAGGAATGAGAGCAAGCAAGTCCAGATTTGTTGTGCAAGTCACTGTCTTTATCCGATTCGATAAGATAGATCTGATGCATATATAATAAAGAAAAGCTCTTCCGCAAGCCATTTGGGAAAATTCCCTAACTTTGAACGAAAGAATAGTAAGCTTCTTTCCTTGCTACTTGAAAGAATGCCTTGGCACACTCATACTAGAAATCAAAGAAAGAACTCGGTCGGGTCTAAGCTCTCAACTTCAAGGAAGGCGTTCCTCGAGAGCAGAAATGTCATCTACCTTTCCAACGGAATCTTTGACCGACTAACGTGAGTTCTAAGAAAAGAGAGAGACTTTAAGCTAAAGAAACCACTTTTTTTTACCTAGACATTCTTCTAAGAGTTCAGGGCTAATAGGCCCAGTCTGATAGTTATTGGCTGAGAACATAGAGCGGGGAAAGTTCTGACTTTGTGGTTCCCTAAGAGCAGTTACCTCCTGTCCCGGAAAAGCCTAACCTGTCTAGCCGGAAAATGCCTCCTTTTTATTACCTCCAATAGATAAGTTCTAACACTGCAAGGTGTTATTCTGGGAGTGTTGCATGCCCAATAGAAATCTTTCTTAGACTTTACCCCTTACAGAGAGAATAATACAAACTTGAATACCCGAAACTCCAACGGAAGAACTCCGGCAAAGACTTCCACTAGCTCGATTGTTCCGCTTAGGGCCCGTAGGAATCTGAAGCCTTAGACTTCTTACACCGGGACAAATGAAACTACTATATCCGGAAAACTTCTACTCTGTCACTGTTTCCCGCGGCTTTTTTTCAATGGAATTACAGCGAAGTCGAGTATGGACAGAGAGGGTAGCTCCTTTTCGTCGAAAGCTTTGAAGCAGTAGCCACTCTCTGCGCATGTTCAATAAGATAGCAGCTCGATCGAATATCTCCGATCACTTTTTTTAAGCGAGCACCCTGCACACTGGATCGTAGGCAGCTGTGGCCGACCTGTAGGTCTTTTGTTCGGATTCTGATGTTAGAGACTCAAGGGGTTCCTCCAGTTTCGCTGAAGAAGCTAGGTTCCTCCTGTGACAGGCTTATTTCTCTTATGGTAGGGCAGTAGCAAGAAGCCTCCATAGGGGGTGCGACTCCTATGACTACTCAATCGATTAGCATAAACTAAAGGAAGAGGTGGGATTTCAAGGGTTAGCCGAGGAATTCAATGAAGTTTCCCAATCTACAATCCTAGCCTCCCTAGCAGGTAACTATTCTCTACTCACTTCTTGGGGCACTTGGTATAAAAACCCCTCTCCTTTCAGTCGAGTGACTTCGCCCCACTCGGGGAAGGAATCGAAAGATAGTGAATGACAAAACAAGTGAGGGTAGTGAGACTTCAAATCTTCGAGTAGAATCGGTTTGTTTGCAAATCCCCAAGCTGTGGCACTGATGACTTTGTTACCTTTTCCCGATTCTTTGAATATTGATTATGCCTTTTTCCTTTCCATCTCCCTTTCCTTTCCAAAAATGATTGATTTGCAATTGGGTAGTAAAAGTGACTTGTTTCCAAAGATAGGGAGGGATAGGGGTCGCAAGGAATAAGTCGTTTTCTCAGGATCAGGTCCCTTCCCCCTTTATTTTCAGAAGTGTAGTACCTGTCTAATGCGGTAACTGATCTCATATCTCACATCTCGATCTCTCTCAATGGAAGCTATCTTGCTCAGTTTAGGGCGTAGGTAGGGGGATGCACTCATTGCTGCTCTCCGACCTTAACTTAAAAGAGAAGGTAGCTCAAGCAGAATCCGAATCGGCTAGCTCTCATTTATTATATGGTGGAAAACAGCCTGTAAGGAGGAACGGAGTTGGCTTTTCCCGTTGGTCAAGCAGGCTTCGCTCCTTGTGATTCATCTCGCGTCCTATGTACACACGTACTTGTCTCGTTTCGAGTGCTAGGACCAAAGAAATCCGAAGAATTCTACCAATAAGATCTTAACCAGCCATTGAGTAGTAGCTTTTGTTTATTCAACGGATCGACCAGAGAGGCCATTCTGCAACCTGAAAAGCCTTATTTGATTCTTTCTACCTATTCTATGCGTGCGTCTCGATAATCTTTTAGAAGAGCTTCCATGCCCCATCTTAGGTCCCAATTCAACTGCACCCGCTATAGCATTTCAAATAAGTGGTTATTGAGTTCACGGAACACAAACAGAATCTTGAATTTCGTATAGAAAGAAAAGATTCACTTCTATTCTCGGAGCTGAGGTATATGAAGAATGGCTTTTTTTTTTTTTGTCCCTTTCGTCTAGTGGTTCGGACATCGTCTTTTCATGTCGAAGACACGGGTTCGATTCCCGTAGGGGATATCTACTCATTCTCGGCCGCTTTCAGTTAGTGTTCATTGATCGGGTGGATCTATATGCTTCGGGGAGTGAGACGAGGTGTAGCGCAGTCTGGTCAGCGCATCTGTTTTGGGTACAGAGGGCCATAGGTTCGAATCCTGTCACCTTGATGTATTTTTTTTCGCTATGCCGCTCCGCCCGCCACAGCATATATATAAAAAAGAGGGAAAAAAGAACAACCGTTTGACTTTGGCACATGAGGTGGCGGGTTTGGCTAGGTAACATAATGGCAATGTATCGGACTGCAAATCCTGGAATGACGGTTCGACCCCGTCCTTGGCCTCTCCTTTCAGTCGAGTTACTAAAGTACCTCGGGGAGTGACGAGCAGCACTCCACCTTAATGAATTAAATGGCATAAGGTTTCTTTGTTAGAAATCCACAGACAACATACTAGAACTTCCAATCCAATCAAAACCAAAGAAATGCAACATGAGAAAGAGCTTTTTACGTTACGCTTCATCAATAGAATGAACGAAGTAAGGGGTTCCTCCGCTTCGCCATGCAATCCCAGGAATCAGACTGGAAGCTACCAACTGATCCCACCATGCCTAGGAATTCCCATCGAACGGAGAAATAGATTCAACAGAGGGGTTCTTCCAGCTTCGCTGAAGAAGCTAGGTTCCTCCGCCCCATGGTTGATCGAAGGTCCTATGCCACTGAAACTCAAATCTATCTGACCTTCAATCCATCTTTGTCCCGCTCCATCTCATTTAATTAATCCACTTGGCCCGAAACAAACAAGCAAATATCCAAGTCCGGTTCGGAAGGCGTTCCTCGGGCCAGTCAATGCATTCGTACCAGGAGGTAATGACCAGAAGTAGCTCTATTCGAGGTCCCATCGTTCTCCCTCCGCCCCCAAGGCAGTAAGCCATCTCCTGGAATCAAATACCCGTCCACTCCATCTTCTCTTGGGAAGCCCCAACAACGAGATAAGCAACTGACGAGGAACGCCTTCAAGCTTTGAGTGGACCGGGTAGCGTTAATCAGAGTGAATGAAAGGTCAAGGGAACAAGCAACGGATTGAACAACGTTAGCGAAAGCCGTTGCGCTAACGCGCATCCGTTTTCTTGCTCGTCTTCCTTGATCTTTGAATATGGAAGGAAGGCTAGAATCTTCTTTCCGCTTTCAAATCTTCCGATTTCGATGAGAATCAAAAAGATCAAAGCCTGCAGGGTCAGAATAATGGAATTAGACTAGTTAAGTTCAGTTAGCAATTCAATCAGCCTTAGCTAATAAAGCGAATATCCTTCCGCTTCAACCCAATCTTACTCGAAGAACTAGTTATGTTTGCCGGAAGTACGGTCAGTGTGAGGGGTGGCACTGTACCTGTGCTTTTCAGTATTCAATAAGCCAGGAAGGAAGTGTGCATTCAGCTGTGCTTCTAAGTCAGCTTGGCTTGTGGTTGTGGATCGAACTATGACTCCAAATAGACTCGGGGTTGGGAAAGGCCGTTGATATTCGTAGATCGTGAGTTCATTCCCTTGCTTTTGGGCGATGATTCGATTCTTCTGGGCTTGCTTGTGGCCACTTAAGAAAGAGTTCTGCCTTCTAGCCAAGCCTTTGAGTTTGAGACCAAGTAAAGCTTCCCGGCAGTCAACCAAGAAAGACTCTTTCTCCCCTACTGAAGAAATGGAAGTCAGATCTTTTTCCATACCATAACGTATATAGAATCGATTTTCTTTTCTGATCGCTAGCCTGCCGGGCCGCCCCCGCGATCAAACTATCAATCTCATAAGAGAAGAAATCTCTATGCCCCCTTTTTCTTGGTTTTCTCCCATGCTTTTGTTGGTCAACAACCAACCACAACTTTCTATAGTTCTTCACTACTCCTAGAGGCTTGACGGAGTGAAGCTGTCTGGAGGGATTTGTTGAAATCAATTCATCTAATCATGCCTCAACTGGATAAATTCACTTATTTTTCACAATTCTTCTGGTTATGCCTTTTCTTCTTTACTTTCTATATTTTCATATGCAATGATGGAGATGGAGTACTTGGGATCAGCAGAATTCTAAAACTACGGAACCAACTGCTTTCACACCGGGGGAAGACCATCCAGAGCAAGGACCCCAACAGTTTGGAAGATCTCTTGAGAAAAGGTTTTAGCACTGGTGTATCCTATATGTATGCTAGTTTATTCGAAGTATCCCAATGGTGTAAGGCCGTCGACTTATTGGGAAAAAGGAGGAAAATCACTTTGATCTCTTGTTTCGGAGAAATAAGTGGCTCACGAGGAATGGAAAGAAACATATTATATAATATATCGAAGTCCTCTCCTTCAAATACTGGAAGGTGGATCACTTGTAGGAATTGTAGGAATGACATAATGCTAATCCATGTTGTACATGGCCAAGGAAGCATAAAATGATTCTTTCATTCTATAGATACCTCTGGTAGGTAAAGCACTCTACTGTGCTTTATTGAAAGTTCCCCTCGCGGGGGCGAGGATACTTGCCTTCGCGGTTCGACTTTCTTTTCAGGCTTGACTCATTATTTTCCGGTCCTCTCACACCCCTTTAGAGCTCTTTATGATGCCCACTGAGTAAGATTCGGGGGCTTCCCGGCGCAGAAGCTCATTCTGAACCGCGGGAACCTTCGTCTCTTCGACACAAACGTTTTATGAAGAGGCTGATGGTGATGAGGATCCATGCGCACTCAAATAAAAGTAGCTTGCGTATTGGGTTATCCACGGTGTTAGGTGCTCCATTGCACCCTCATGTGGAGGGTAGGATAATTTGGACTCTTTTGGAGCACTATACTCCGAAAGATCCTATCCTTCCTCCTCTTCTTTCAGTCGAGACTTCCTCCTAGTGAGGTGTTGCCTATCCAGGTATGGAAGTATTCAATGAATACACTCTGTACCATGGGTGGATGAAGCTTTATCTGGAGTATCAAAGATGGAATTGTATGCTAAGGCTTAGTGCCAGTATAGAGCTTGAAGTCTTTATGGATGTGCCGATCTTTATCCGTACATATTACCGACCTGCGAACATGGATGATTCGTTCAGGTACGGGATAATATTTAGGATGTATGATTTGGCTGTCCAGTTACAGTGGGGCAATGTCATGAAATTGCTACCAGTAACTAAGACTCAAGTGGAGACAAAAAAAAAAAGCACTCAATTTGAATGTAAGTAAAACACGGGATGGAAGAGGAGGCCTGAACCAACAGGGATGAANGACCTGCGAACATGGATGATTCGTTCAGGTACGGGATAATATTTAGGATGTATGATTTGGCTGTCCAGTTACAGTGGGGCAATGTCATGAAATTGCTACCAGTAACTAAGACTCAAGTGGAGACAAAAAAAAAAAGCACTCAATTTGAATGTAAGTAAAACACGGGATGGAAGAGGAGGCCTGAACCAACAGGGATGAAACAGTATAGAATTCCCCTGGGCGAAGCAAGTCACCGATTAGTAACCTAAGAAAGAGTTGTCAACGGGCGAGTGTCCTGCTATAAGGTAAACTCCTACTATTTCAGCTTCTTTTCCCGTGGTCGAAAGCTAAATATCTCAAGATGAGATTTTCCAAACTCTCGACAAGCAGCAAATAGAAAATGAAAAGAAGATTTTGAAGGATATGATTTCATCTAAGGAGTGGCGGTTAACAGAAGGCCATTTCAACTTATGCTCTAAAAAGATAGAAAGCATTGTTGATAAAGCCCTCTCTTTATATAAAGAGGGCTTTAGCGCCTTCGGATAAAGGAAGATTCCGATATTCACATAGGTATTTAAGCCTACTTCGGGGATCTGAACAGCTTCCCCTCAAATGGGAGCCGTTTAAGTCATCTTAAAAGAGTCCTCGACTGTATTGGAAAAACAAAAAGTCCAATATGGCGGGAGATCTCTAATTTGATTGAGAGCTTTCAATCAAATTAGATTGTAAAGTAGTAGTCCTGTGTAAAAAAAAGCTGGTGGGGCGGGGTCCAAGCAAGCGTAAGGGGAGGGGGACTAGGGTGGAAGGGTCGTCGAAGGAGATGCATTTCTGGTACAAGTGGTATTGGACAAGATCTCAGGGAATCATCTCTTTCAGATTTCTGCCTTTCTTTCCCATGACGACTAGGAAAAGGCAAATCAAAAATTTTACTTCGAATTTTGGACCTCAACATCCTGCTGCTCATGGTGTTTCACGATTAGTATTGGAAATGAACGGAGAAGTGGTGGAACGTGCGGAACCACATATTGGATCACTCCAGTGCGGCACGAAGCCGCTGACGCCGAGTCGGCTCCTATGCCGCTAGCTATGCCCTGCTTGGTCCCCCGGCACGGTGGAGGTTCCGTAGCGGGTCATGAGCACCGGGCTAAGGGGCGAAGTCACTCGACTGAAAGGAGAGGGCGTAAGCATGACTCGAGCACTTGTCTAGAGAGGGGCGGTTGAGCAACTCAAGCGAACCGCCCTACCTTACTACAACATAGGGACAGAGGGGAGAAGGTTGTGAAGGTGGCCTCGTTATCCATACCTCTGGTCGGATGAATGGAGGACCGCCCGACCCGGGTTTCATGAGCGTTGGCGGGTCCTGGAGTGCCTGTCAAGGGCGCTAGCGCATACCCCGGGGTGATCATCATCACCTGCACCTCACATCTCGGCGTAGTGGAACGTGTAACCCGCCTGCTGTCTCATTCAACTACATTTGTTCCTGTAATCTATAGCCTAACAGAAGGCAGCGTCGAGGGGCTTTAGCAACTCGACTGAAAGGAGAGGAGAGAAATTCCCATACAGCCAGCGGGGAGGATGGCACTACAGGCAAAGACCGTCTGGCGAAAACGCCGCAGGCGCGAAGCGTGGTAGGCCTGCGCCGGGTGAGCATAGGGGGAAAGGGATCCCGGACGGTGGAAGAGCCAGGGGAGGCCGGGTCATTTGACGGAAATGGAAGGAGGAACCCCTCTTATAGAAAGCCCTATGAAGTTAAGGGAAGTGAATGAATTCTTGGAAAAATAGGGAGCGAGCCTATATATAAAATGTAAGAAAGTCAATTATTCAATGAATAGATGATAAAGTCAACCATACGACAGACAGCGCTGCCTACACGCGAATTAGCTTCCGAGGTCGAGCAGTCTCAATTTCACTACAGGATTTGCGAATGAATGCTGGGCTGGGCCACCTCGAATGGCGTGAGCCGCATGCGGGGAGACCCGCACGTACGGTTTTTAGGGGGATCTGGCCGAAAGACCGGCCGGCGCCCACCCGACTAGAGGGACTGAGAAATTAATAGAGTACAAAACTTATCTTCAAGCTTTACCTTATTCTGATCGTTCAGAGGGCGATCGCGGAGTCACTGAATGAAGTCCTCCGTTTCTTTCGGAGGTGCTGACCCGCAGCGAGGCAGAGATGACTAAGTGACATATGGAATATGGCGACAACAACAGCATGTCGTAGAAGGAGAGAACAGGTGGAGCCAACGACCCACGTTGACTAACGTATCTACAACTACATCCCCGAGCGGCAGTCAAACGGAGGCGTGAATGCAAGATGCCAGCGGAATGATCGGCCGGACAGAGGCTAGGGCGAAGGAACCCCTTCCCACCGCGTCCTTCCCTGTGTATCGGAGATATAAAGCGAGTGCACCGGAAAAGAACGGGAACTGGGTCGATCTATTGCGAAGCATCCGAAGCATAACTGCACACTCACACAATCTTTGCCGAGAGATAGGAGCATTCGGTGGAACCGGTGAACTACACTTGCTTCTGGATAGATGTGTGGGACAGAGGGCTCGTGGTACCTTCTGCCCACCCTTCCTCCTCTGCTTTGAGAACTGTGTGAACGGAGAGTGGGCAGAAGGGAAGGAGGTCCTCATACAGAGAAAATCAGGGAATGGGTCGAGATAGATGACAGCGCCGAGGAACGCCGAGGAACGCCTTGCCGGGAGGGCAATCTTCTCTTATGGTCTTCACCTCCCGCCCGACCTGGAAATTGAATCCAGCCCCCCCCTCTTTCTGATCCATTCATTTCTGCAAGCCCAGAGCGTTGCCTCCCTTCTATTGCATAACCTAAAAAGCTATAAGCAAAGTACCAAAAGCGCGCTCCGCCCGGTGACTAAGAAAGAAATTGGTTTGCGCAACAATTGAAGTGATGAGGCGTTCCTCTCCTTTCAGTCGAGTAAGAAATACCTCGGGAAGTAGGGCTTCTATTGAAAGGCTTTCCCTCCCTCAAAAGGGGACTAGCTTTCAATACTAGTTCTTACGTTACGCTGCCATTTTTCCAATATCATTGAATAGCATGGCCTGGGGCTAAAATAACTCAAGTGGGAGAGCCGTGTTATGGGTGACCTTATTGCACGGTTCAGAGAGCACTTGTGTATGTGATGCAAGTGAACGTGTACGAAAAAGCTGTCGTAAAGTTTCGTTTTTCGTTCCGTTTTCGACCCTATCTATGTTTCTATGATGGCCCAAGAACACGCTCATTCTTCAGCTGTAGAGAAACTTTTGAATTGCGAGGTACCATTACGAGCTCAATATATACGAGTGTTATTCCGTGAAATAACTCGAATTTCAAATCATTCACTTGCTTTAACTACTCATGCTATGGATGTGGGAGCATTAACTCCGTTCCTGTGGGCTTTTGAGGAGCGGGAGAAATTGTTGGAATTCTATGAAAGAGTCTCGGGAGCCAGGATGCATGCCAGTTTCATACGACCAGGTGGAGTGGCACAAGATCTGCCTCTTGGCTTATGTCGAGATATTGATTCCTTCACACAACAATTTGCTTCTCGTATCGATGAATTAGAAGAGATGTCAACCGGCAACCGTATCTGGAAACAACGATTAGTGGATATTGGTACTGTCACTGCACAGCAAGCAAAGGATTGGGGATTCAGTGGTGTAATGTTAAGAGGTCGTGCGACATGAAGACATTGATAGCAATATGGGGGAAGTTCCCATCAGGCAACAATGGTTCCGCCTGACTCTACTTAAGCATGCATATTATGTAAGTGAAGACTTGGTGTGAAGCCTTGGAGCTTACGTTAGAAGAGCAAAAGGCCCGGGGCTAGGGTGAGCTGAGGGGGGACAGCGTAAGTGAGCGAATGTGTGTAAGCCCAGTCAAAGATGACTGTTCTAGGCGGGGGGAGCCACCCACCTTTGAATGGTGTTGGTCCTACAGACCGTGAACGGATTTCGCCTCTGGCCTCTGGGCACGTCGGAACCGCGCGAGTTCACCGGGGTGGAGCACGGTCCGCCAAAACCGGCATAGATTAGGTGCTATTGATGGAACATGGTAAGCCTATCTTTCTCCATATGGAAGTGCTGCGAGCACTTAGAGATGCGGGTAGAGGAAGCCTCAAAAAGCGAAGGCCGAGCTGTAGGTCACGTGACCTGCACCGAGTTGGTGGCTGACTGGGCTTTTTCCTTGATCAAAGCAGATCAACTCGCCTTCTTTCTTGTTACCCAAAACTAAAGTCGGTCGAATGGTTTTTTTCCTGCCCCGGAACGTCGAATGAAATAGGGGGCCGGGTTCTCTTTCTACAACCCTTTTGATATGATAGGCCCGGCTACCTTTCCCCTATCCCTTATGATTAGGGGGCTGTTAAGCCCAAGAACGACCAGTCTTGTGGTGGTACGGAAGGAACGGACTCCGCGAACGTCCCGCGCCCCGGAAAGAAAGTCTCAACCAGAACCACATTCCTTTTGCGTGCGGATGTAGCTAAGTGTCTGACTCTATTGGTCATAGTTTCCTGCTGTTGCGGCTGGTGCTCGTTTGCGCGCGCGTGAACCAACTCAACAAAGAAGGAAAGGATGCCCGGGGAGGCATCTGAGAATGATTCGAGCCGTATGAAGGGAAACTCTCACGTACAGTTTGTTTTTTTTGGGGGGGCAGGAGCCCGACAGGGTCCCCCACTGACTTGGCCCGGGCCTAAGTGAAAGTGAAGTGGTGGGCCTACCCATCCCAACCAGGGGTATGCTGGGATTCGCGAAGAGCAGCACCTTACGATGTTCATGACCAATCGGATCCTGACGTACCAGTAGGTACCAGAGGAGATCGCTATGATCGTTACTGTATCCGTATCGAAGAGATGCGACAAAGTCTTCGGATCATTGTGCAATGTCTTAATCAAATGCCTAGCGGCATGATCAAAGCCGATGATCGTAAGCTATGTCCTCCATCACGATGTCGAATGAAACTATCCATGGAATCGTGCGTCGTGTGAAACGTAGATCATCGCCGTTCTTAACCGAGACTCAGGTTAAGCTCCGTCTCGGAACCTTGTGGGTTAGGAGTAAAGCATCCCGAGGTTGGCGCATCTCATTGGGCGTAGAGAAGCATTGGGAACCCCAATTTCTTTCTTCGGAGCCGTTTCTTTTCCCGTCCCCCCACCCCGGCATAGCGCTTCGCTTCCGGTTCTTCGGAAGAATCAACTTACTTCTACCTTCTTCATTGATCTGGGGGAAAAGGAACCGTCTACCAGTTGGGAAGCTAGACATCAAGTAAGTGGCTTGATGAGGATAACTAAGCTGACACGCCGGAGTTGGCTGCTGGCACAACAGGGTGGTGCCTTACCGCGCCGCAGGCGAACGCGCGGTAGCGTTCGTGGTGGTGCTTCAGGATTCCAATGTACTGCGTCCAAGATCAGAACGAGCTTGCCGGCGGACCACTGCCGTCCCATTCTTGAGTGAGCTGGAGCACAGCCATCTTATCCACTGAACTAGCTAGAAGCTATCGCTTCGGGTCGAAGCACTAAAAGAAAAGCACCGGGAAACGCGGCGGCATAGGAACCACGGGACCCCCACCCTACTAGTAAAGGGAAAACGGAAGTGCGCTCCTGCGCACCAGCTGAAAAAGCCCTTTCCCCTTTCTCTGATAATAAGGAAAGCTTCATAGCTCCAACCTATACAAGGGGTTTTTATGTCCTTTTTATAGGTTGGGTTGTTGGATACGGGATCCTCGTAGTAGGCTGGACCAACATCCAGCCGAGAGAGGGCAGCCTCTAGAAGCAACAGGTTGGGAAACCAAGAGAACGCTTCGCCTTTTCTTATCTTCTTCCTGCCCTAGGAGTAGAAGTAGCACAAAAAAAGAGGGATTAGCATTATTGACCCAATGATAAACCACTAACACCTTCCTCGTTGGGGCCCCGCGCACTGGGAAAACGCCGACGCTACGGGAAACCGGCCACTAGTTACAAAGCTCCAATAAGGCGTTCCTCGAGAGGGCTATCACAGTCAGGTGCGGAGCAATTACCCCTATTTTTAAAGTACCCTTCTTCCTATTTAGGGGGTTGAGGCGAGAAATGGCTTGATGAATCGTTCCGTTCGCCATGCACCGGCCCCATTCACTTGATTCTCGTAGAGGCTGTAAGTACACAGTGCCCCACAACTATCAATAGTATAGTGGGGTTGAAAGACGAGAGTGCCCGCCCTTTTCTTTCAAGTGGGCCACTTTTTTTTCCCGAACGCAGTCCGGGATCACCGTGGCCGTGTATATATATACAAATATCTTCGATGCTGTCATTTCGAAATGTCCGCTTCAACCCCGAGGAACGCCTCCCAAAAAAAGCAAAGTTGGCTTGACGAGCGCAGATGTGAGGAAGCGGGAGCAATAAAACAAAAAATATCTTTCTTGTCCTTCTACTTAAGGGGCAAAGAGAAGCGCTTTTGCTACTGAGAAAGCGAACGGTCAGCGCGAAGGTTCAAGACTTTTCTGAGCGTTAGCGAAGCTAGATTCTCATAGCGAGGCGCTTCGAGTTAGCGAAGCGCTGTAGTAGCGCCGAAGCCCTATGTGCTATAATGCTGAGCCAAGGACACTCCGCCTTATCTATAGAAGCAGTCAACTGAGTTCTGAACGAATTAGATCCTTGGTAATGGCTCAATCTATAGATAGAAAGCCCTATGATGGGAAACTACCACGTTAGGTTTGGAGAGAGATGGGACCGGTTATATAATAGAGGGAGCAGATGCAAGCTTTTTTCTTTCAATAGCCGGCCAAATGACTACAGGATCATCGGTCTACTCTACCTCAATTCACCATTTCGAACTTTATACAGAAGGTTTTTCCGTACCAGCTTCTTCTACCTATACCGCAGTTGAAGCACCTAAAGGAGAATTTGGTGTCTTTCTGGTCAGTAATGGAAGCAATCGTCCCTACCGTCGTAAAATAAGAGCACCCGGCTTTGCCCATTCACAAGGACTCGATTCTATGTCCAAACATCACATGCCAGCAGATGTGGTCACCATCATAGGTACTCAAGATATTGTGTTTGGAGAGGTGGATAGATAGGACGACTAGTTGCCAGGACCTTAGCTTTATTGCGAGCCCAGAAGTCTCTCTTTTTTTTCGGCCTTCAGGAACAGCCTTTAAGTCAAATCCAACCTAATATCATTCATATCCTTCTACATAGAAGAAAGACACTCTAAGATCCTTTTTAAAACCTGCTCCCATTTAGAGTCAAGAGATAGATAAATAGACACGTCCCATTGCCACTTGATGGGGGGGGGCGTTCGTTGTATGTTGAAGCAGAGATGAATAGGGTGACTGTGAAGAGAGTGGTGGTTGATCCTGACTCCACAGTCAATCTCATACCTATGTCCACTAGGCATTCAAAAAGAAAAGATTGGAGGAGCACTTCTCGAGGTATATAATTTGAGTTCGAATAATTGTCAAATCAATTTTCTAGGAATGGTATGGTCAGAGTCAATTGCAACGTTGGACCTTTTCAGAGTCCGATAGAGTTCCAGGTTGTTTTTGCACCGACGACATATTACGCTCTTCTAGGCAGACTCTAGATTCATAAAAACCAAGCGGTCCCATTGACATACCATCAATGTATTAAAGGTATAATCAAAGGAAAATAAGTACTCGTACCAGCGGTGAGCACTCCCTTCGAAAGATCTGAAATCCATTTTGCTGACGCTATACATTATTCGGAGTTTGCCGAGGATGGAGAGCTTTCATTGAAAGAGGTCCAGGGAGCTGTTGGCTTACTCGTTGGGAGGCGTTCCTCGAGAACTAGATAGCTAGTCTGTCTGGTTCTGTTCTCGAGGAACGCCAGTCTCTCGACTGAGAGGAACGCCTCTTACTAAAGTAGTTCAAATAGATAATCCATCTAAAATGGAACATTCGCTTCTAGATCGCTTGCTAGAAGTAAGGAAACTCCTGAGTACGGAATTGAGACCGAAGAAAGGAGATTCCGTAAATTGACTCTGAAACAAGAGGCAGGAACTCTTCTGCTGCTGTTTGCAAGCTCTTTCTTTAGCATTAGTTAGCATTAGAATCCCGCCCTTCCTGACGGAGCTCTCCTACCCTTCTCAATGCAGGAATTCGCATACAATCGACCGGTACCATAGCTATATTCAATCCGGTGGGTCAAGGGAAGGAGAGCCGGATTGCAGATCGGGTTAAATAAAGCGGGTGAACACTAGCAACCAGTACAAAACTACCCCGTCAAAGACGGAAAATTGGTATAAACCAAGATAGCAAATGGAATGATTAACTAGTGCCACCCCAAACCCATAAACAATCTAACCACAGGTATGGATTGACACCGCGAAGGAAGTCAATACAGGAGGGTTGGGAGTGAATGGAATATCGAGATAGATATCAAGATATCCCATCAACCCAAAACCCTTAACAAAGCTAGAATGCTTATGTTGCGTATAGTAGCCAGGGGGCCGAGCAAGAGACCTCCAATAAGGTCAAACCAACGGGCAAATCAGTCCCAAGAGTGAAAGGGAGTTTGAACTGTGAACATATAGGATTCCGCTAATCCTTATGCTCTAACTAGTCTTAAATGAAAGAGATATCGATTCCTTTCCCTGGTGTACTAGACTTGAATTCCTTTGCAGTCTTAGGCTTTTGAGCTTTTTTCATTCAAAGCGGGATGCTTGCTAGACTGATAAGCCAGAGAGAGGAAAGGAAGGAATCAATTATTGAGTGGGAGTAGGGTCTATGTCTATGTTGAACAGATTTGGGGTACAGTCAATTTTCGTGCCATGATCTTATCCATAATGTCCCCTTTTAGAGAGCAGTAGAATTAAGAGCTTTGAGATCGTCAATACAAAATCCGATCAAATTAGGATAAAATGTACTGGCTGGAGGGACAGACTCCAGAAAAAACCGCGGTCATACTTGAATCAAACCATTTACTGTTCTGAAACTCCATAGCCTGGAATTTAGATAGGCGAGAGGTGCTCCCTGTAGTTAGTGAGTCGTCCCGGCCTTTAGTCTTGATATTATCCGAAATGGGGAGAGTTTATACGAACCAGTAAGAATAGCCCGTTCCAGTCTAACGAGATTCACTCTCTAGTAAATCAAATCATATATTTTGACCGTCTCCTGTATTTGTAGGATTCTTAGGTGTGGGTTCAGGTTTAGCAACAAAGTGAGGCAGAAGTTCTTTCATTCCTCATTCACTTCTAGGACTTGGGTTAGAGAGGGGGGAATATAGTAAATAAATAAAGTAGAAGTGCAGTTCCTATTTCTCAGCTCAGATTAGAGCACCAGCTGTTACGCTGACAACCCCCGTTACGCCGCGCTTGAAATCCTAGCCCTAAGACGGAGTAGTCTTAGTAGCAGTAGGATTACCGGATTCCGCTTTATGTCTTTCTTTCTTACTTTCTCTAAGCACTCATTGTATTTGAATTTGACCCGCTCAGAAGAGCTATGTATCCGGTCTTGGGAGTCAAATAAGGGCATGGCTTAAACCAGCTCCCTAGCCTAGGGTGAGGTCTCATAATAGAGTAAAGTAGGACAGAAGGATTAGCTTAGCAGTGAACAAAAATCATTCAATCAGCTCAAGAGCTGGGAGTTCTCCTTCTAGGTTTCGGAATAGAAGGAAGGAGGCTCCCAGGAGGTAAGTCCTGCTTGATTGCTTTCACCAGGTTTATAAAGACTGGTTCGAAAGGACCAGGTCGGGATAGGCTGGGAGTCGATTAGCCCGAGTTGTGTTAAGATAAGTGGCACTTGAATTTGAAGTAGACATCGGCCAGGTCTTGGATGCTGAATTATCGGTCTTACCACTTGTATCGATAGACCCACTTGAATTGAATGCTGAGGAGATTGATTTTCAATCCAATCCTGCCTGATCTTCGAACTTTCTCTCTGCAAAAGGCTTCTGGCAAAGCTTGAACATCCGTATCGTTAACTCCTTTTAAAAAGGAAGACAGAAGAGCTGGTAGGACGGACTGGTAAGGAATTCAATTACTTATTACTTATGAGTGGAGGGCTTCGCTTTTTTTCTATAACTGTCACTGGAACAGAAGGCCTAGTACTCCAATTGGCTTAAGTGCACTCCCAATGATATTCTAGTCTTCTTTCTTAAGAAAATATAGATATTATCGTGGAAAGAAATCTATCTCTTGAAGGAAGTCCAACTTAATTCAGTTTGATCTCCCAAGAGACGGTATGGAACGCTCGTATAGAACCCCATCCAATAGAACTCAAACCGCTGGGAACGCAACGGGATGGATGTCAACTGGTAAGAGTAGCCTTGGTCTGTAGATCTTTACAACAGGAGATCAGGAGTTAGCTCGCTTGTTTTCGGAGAGCACGAGAAAGAAGGGGCAGTCTAATTGAACTCCACTCGTTTAGAAGAAGCCTCGCCAGTCAGGGGGATAGGGCAAATTTCTTCACAGCATGAAGAAAAGAGAGGGATTCAAAAAAGGCTAGCTCCTTAGAAGGGATTTGAGTGCTTTAGACTAAGAAGTGAGATTAGATAGGCTTGTCTTAGGATTTGATGCACATTCAAGGGCAACTTCTGCTTATGGGTAGGCACCTAGTGCTACAATGGCTGTAACAGATTCAGAGATTACATTTGCCCTTGGATACACACCACACATTGATTGGATTTGAAAGGTACGAAGGGTCCATAACGGACAGGAACTACAACTATTGATACTCGGTCTAGACTAGGGGGGGGAAGGCACTGCAGGAAACGGGACTGCTGTACTGTAAAGGGGTTACCGTCGAAGGTAAGGACAGAGACTGATTAAATGGGGGAGGACAGATATAGGCAGACACTTCCAAAAGGCGGAAGCATTGGCTTTTAGGACGCACTCAAACTTCCATTAAAACTCCAGGTGGCAAAACAACTCCATCCAATAAGAAAGAGGAATGTGCTAACGCCAATAAGCGTATAAGAAAAGGACTAGAACTGGCTGAAAGCACTTACCACTAGAAATAAATTGGCCTGACAGAAAAAGTCAAACCCCTCCTCTCCCTCTCGCAATAAATGCTCGAGTTCCCGAGGAACGCCTCTCCTTTCAGTCGAGTCATGACTTCGCCCTCAGGTGGGAGGAGAAACTGTACAGGACATAGCTTTCCGTCTCTTTCTTTCACAAAAAAATGAACCACCAAAAACTGTAGATTTCTTTTTTGAAAAGAGTTTTGTGGCCTTTTCAAAAAAGAAAGAAGTGCTACTCAAAATGGCGGAACTAGATCCTTACGGATCGTGGATTCAGAGTGGCGCTCGCTTTATTAAAACCGGAAAGACTTTATCGTAGAAGCGGGACTTAGAAAAGTCCTCAAATCTCTTTCTGACCATAGTGTCAATAGCCCATACTTTCAGTCTTTTTTAAAAAGACAACGTGAAGAGGAATAGATCAACAAAACAAAGAAAGGACAGGAACAGGGGTTGTTGCAGAATTGGGTTCGAGTCCCAGGGACGCAATGTGGCTGCTTAAAAAACTGATTCAACGAGATATAGATATGTCCCCATTAAGATTTCAAACTTGTCGTCTACTTTCAGGAAATGTTCGGAACAGAGAACTGACAATAATACAACGTCGCATTCTCCGAAGATTGAGGAACAGGAAGAGATCTATTAAGAAGAGAAAGATTTATCCGAAAAAATATCTTACCAGTTACATACAATTACAAACTACACGAAAGTTGCCCCTTTTTCATGGGGATTTACCCATCACAGAGATGCACAGAGGAACAAAACGAACTTCATATATCCCTTTTCCACTCAATCCAGAAACAAGATTTGACGTTATTCCGCTTCGTCTCCATTTTCTTGAAACTATTCCTCAAGCAAGGCAGCCGATAAGTCATCGAAGGGTTTGTGTGAATAAAGGAATGGTAAGCATTACTCATTTGAAACTTTCCCACGGTGATATAATATCTTTTCAAGAAAATAACGCGATAATACGCGGTGAAGAAATAAGGAGATCTTTCTATAAAGAAATTTCAGTTGAAAAAATCATAGGCAAATTACTGCATCAACCGCTAAGAATGTGGAGAAGAAGCAAAACTGAATGGTTCCACCTACTCAAAACTAAGAGGGGATGCCGCCTACTACTAAAATCCCGGTTTTTGCAACAGTTGCGTTCTTCTATGCAAGAAGAAGACTTAGAAAGAACAAAAAAGTTTGGATCCGAAAAAGTATGCTTAGGAAGTTCCTTCGCTGAGCACAAGAGAATGAAGAGGAATTTGTTAAAATCCCTATTCTTATCGAAGAGAAGGAAGGAGAAAAACCTAAATCTTCCTACTCGAACAATCAGTCCTATAGTTTACAACTCTTCTTTATCTTTATATAGTAATTCGACCTATTGCTTCGCATCCCCCCATAAGTTGACTATGAAGAGAAGAATCAAAAGGATCGAACTACCTACTCATTATTCGGAGGTTAATCATAGAACACCAAAAGCTGTGGTATCTTATGGACCTAACATAGGTCATATCCCTCACGACATAAGATTAAAAGATCCAAACCTTCCTCTTCGGAGCAGAAACGGACGTGGCCAAAACATATAAAGATCGGCGTAGTCACTCGTAGTAGGAGTCAAGATATTGCGTATAAATATATATAAAGAGAGAGTCTCTTGAGCGGCCGAGAATCTTATGTCAAAAGGACCAAGGACGATCTTTTCGGAAAGGAGGAGTCAGTCTTCTTTGAAGATCGAGGCGCGTAGCGGACAATTATGCCATTCGGAAGAAGTCTTCTACAGAGGGAAAGCCTGTATCGAGTAAGTGGAGAGGAAAGATCCCCGGAGATTCTGATATTATTCCATTCCAGTGGCTCGACCAGTAACCAATGGAGAAAACTCAAAAATCCTTTGTTTCCCGGTAGAACGGAGCCAGATAGCTTTACCAGTTGGGAGTTGTCCGTGACGAATTCCGATTCAGTAGCTATCAGTTCAGAGTAGATCTGTCCAGAGGTCGATTCATCTACACGTCTACATAAAAGCTTGAATTTCACAAGGTTCACGATAGGATTTTCTTTTAGTGGGTTGACCTAAGCCTTGAGCTTCACTAGGGGGAGGCCAGCTATCTATGGTATCCTCGGTATGAGGATGAATGTCTCTAACCTAGCTATTGCCCTGTTTTGATCCTATTCAATCGTATAGAAAGCTACTATAGACCCTAGCTATTCCGCCCCTTTCTTTTCTACATTCCATTTTTTATTGAGCCGAATCACCATCATTATATTATATATTCATTGTTGGTTTGACTGCTGGTCTAGCGATCCTTCCTAGCCGTNCTCGGTATGAGGATGAATGTCTCTAACCTAGCTATTGCCCTGTTTTGATCCTATTCAATCGTATAGAAAGCTACTATAGACCCTAGCTATTCCGCCCCTTTCTTTTCTACATTCCATTTTTTATTGAGCCGAATCACCATCATTATATTATATATTCATTGTTGGTTTGACTGCTGGTCTAGCGATCCTTCCTAGCCGTCGCCTAGAGTGCAGCCTGCCCGCTGAAGACCGTAACGTAAGTGACTCAGTGCTCCATACGGGGGAAATGAAAGCAGAATTCGTTCGGATCCTCCCACATGTTCAATCTTTTTTTAGCGGTTTCCCCAGAGATCTTTATCATTAATGCAACCTCCATTTTGCTCATTCATGGAGTTGTATTTAGTACCTCTAAGAAATATGATTATCCGCCGTTAGCCAGTAATGTGGGTTGGCTTGGATTACTTAGTGTTGCGCGCCTAGGAGGGCAGCGCGCTTGGGGATGCAGAGGAGCTATTATCGCCCAGCCCCCTACCCTAACCTAACGCGGCACCGGATTCGGACCGCAGGGAACCGTAGCATGGGGGGGCGTCTAATCCTTTTGCCGCCGCAAGGCTGGCTAATCGTACGCAGCAGGCTCGAAGACCCCTGGTTCTGGAAGGCACATGAGTCCGAACGCTATGTTGAATGTGCGACCGACACTACGTAGGTACCAGTGCAGGTGAGGCGTCGGTCGGTCCTAGAAACGGCGGCAACGGCGCGAGGAGTTAACGACCGGACGTGCTGCAACCTAGGGATCACCAGGCAGCTCTTTCGCTCTATAGGGATCGGGGGGGCATAGCACAATTCCTCTTGGAGGGGGGTTGGTTTGCCCGGGTGACTGATCCTGCCATAATGTACTCCTACCTATAGCACCGGCAACCGAAGTCAAGCATACATAGGACGATCTTCATGCGTGAATAGCCGGGAGGAAATAAAGGGCGGTAGATGATAATGAAAAAGGGCGCCGCGTCTGTACGGGCGGGCGGAATGGATGAGCAAAAGGTGCCATGGGGTGAGGAATATCCCGAGTCTCATGTAAGACAACTAAATGCACCCCGCCGAGGTGCTGCCGAGGAACTGGGAGACCTTCTCGAGCACAGGATAGGCAATTGAAAGACAAAGCTAGCCTATTCGTTATGGGGAATCAATGCTCCGGGCCGAATAAAGCTTACCTCCGGCACCTGGCTTTCCCCGGCGCATATTAGCTTAGCTGTGCTTAATAGGTCGGTTTGTTTGGCTTCCTCTCTTAGCCCATTCCTAACCAGTGGAGAAAAGGTTCGCTCATGCTGGAGGGAGCATCCCCACTTAGTGATCGGTCTGCTAGTTCACGCAAATCCGAAGAAGTTATCACGGACGAGCCACATGCAGGGAAACTTGCACGTGTGGTTCTGGCCGGGCTTTCCTGAGGTATCTAATAACCTTGCTTCTGCTCGCCGCTGGCGCACCTCTCCTAACTATTGCCCATTTATTCTGGAATAATCTTTTTAGGAGGGACAATTTTACATATTTCTGCCAAATCTTTCTATTATTAAGTACGGCTGGTACCATTTCGATGTGTTTCGATTCTTCCGACCAAGAGAGGTTTGATGCTTTTGAATTCATTGTATTAATTCCACTTCCTACTCGCGGTATGCTCTTTATGATCTCGGCTCATGATTTAATTGCCATGTATTTAGCTATTGAGCCTCAAAGTTTATGTTTTTATGTAATCGCAGCATCAAAAAGAAAGTCTGAATTTTCCACGGAAGCCGGCTTGAAATATTTGATCTTAGGTGCATTTTCCTCTGGAATATTATTGTTTGGGTACGACCGGACAACTACCGATATCAATTAATATCTTTTTTTAGAATGTTGTTGTTAAATAGATAAATATCTATCTATATTGTAAACTATCGGATCGGGTATTACTTAGATGTGAAACTTTAAGACCTCATTAGTTGTGATATTGATCTTACGGGGGGGGGAACGAAATCAAAGAATATATAGACTTGTAAAGACCCTCTATGTAGTTGTCTATCTAAAGGCGATCGATCTACATCTTTCTCCATAGCCCTTGGGCTGTGTCTCGATCTCCTACGTGCGAAATCAGAGGGACCTGTTTCTATGGAGATTCCCCTTGGTCTAATTCCACGCCTTATGACGAAAGGAGAGTCGGCGTGGCATCAAGTGAAGATTTAGGGAAGTATAGAAAAATTCCCTTCTGGGGTATTCCGAAGGTGTAACCTAGGCAACGAAAAGGGGCCCGATACTTCAACTAGAGGAGCGACCAGTTGGTTCACCAAACCCCGACCCAGCGTCACACGTTCTCCAGGTCCGAAGGGATCCAGTGCCCAACTACCGACTCCTCCCGGAATTTCGTTATCGGAGCCGAGCCTGGAACGGCCGTTAGTGGACACCCACTACTTTTCACCGGTTAGAGAGGCCCTCTTTAATACATTAAGAAAAGATGTTCACAGGGGCCAGAAAGACTCGGTCATAGGAACTTAGACCACCTACGCGCTGGTAAACGAAAACCACCTCGACCGGATCAGAGTGAAACAACAATGTCGAAATCAGGCCGCCCCTTGCCTTGAAAGAATTCACACGCGGCCACCTGCTTTCCCAAAAGAAGGGGAGATCCGCTGCTTACTGCTCACGGAAACATCCGACCTATACTATAGTCAAGTTGTCCGCCTATCTTTCTTCTTTCTTTTTCTTCTATTCACATCAGATTTTATACTTTCACCAATTCAAGGTGAAAAGGGGGAAAGAAGAGAGCTTTGGGATTCGCTCACTTCTGAATTTGGAGTTATCGAGATTCTCAATGTGGGGAGGCGTTCCTCGGGAATGGCGGTTTTCAGACAAGGGAATCTAAATCAAAATTGGCTAGAATGTTTCCTATCAATAGAGCTTTAACGTCTGCGCATAGAATCGCTTTTTTTGCTCGATAAAGTCCGTTCCTCACAGCAGGACCAGTGTAAACAGGTTCTAGGTCAAGCGATCCTATAGGCAAGTTTGAAAGTCGTTACCCCCCCAATTAAATAGTATTCCACAGAAATTGTTAGTTATTCTCCTGCATTAGATATTTTCTAGCAATCTTAAGGTTAAGGCGAGCAATCTGTAGGTATTCCTCCGCTGCCCTTTATAGCAGGGGATTCCAGTCGAGGCTTCCCCTTTCGAATGATTCAGTGCTCTCTTCAACCGGCGAGTTTAGCCTTGTCAGTGCTCTCAGAAACCAGATCAATTAGGTCTGTGGATCGGCTCACTTTCCCAATCGAAATGAAGGGCTGGCAGTCACTCATTGACAGCTTCTTGGAAGTCAAAGGGAATCCCCCAAATACCGGACAGGAAGCTTTGCAGGTTTGAGACCGGTCTGGGTTTCAATCAGTTCAAGATCTTCCGCAGGAATGCAAGAGGCTTGTCTTTTGTATGTTGATGGCAAGACCCGACATCTGTTTGAACTGATCCAGAATGGAGAGTACACCAGCCACTGAACGGGGAGAACCTTCGGCAAATATAAGCAGATCATCCGCGAAACAAAGGTGTGTCAATCTGAGGCGCGAACAGCGGTGATGATATCCAAACTGGTTTTCCTCGGCACCTCGATTCAGCATATGACCCAGAACATTCATAGCAATAACAAATAAGTAGGGTTAAAGCGATGAAAGTATAGCTGTGCTCCAGTTTTTCGAGTCAAAGTTCTATGGTGAAGAGCCCGGTCAAGGTGACCCTATGAAAGTCAAGAGGTAATGAAGACCTATAAGATCTCCCACATTCTGGCTGGCTTCATGCCGAAAGTATGGACTATTTTGTTTGATATGATTGACCCTGTTTGGTAAAAGAAAGTTCGTGCTATCGGTCATTCACGCAATGAACAGTCTAAGCTCAAATTTCACCGATTTAGTTTACCCCATAACCTGAAGCATCCGAGCCAGCAGGAGAAGCACAAGCAGGTATTTATTACTCGCAAGGGCAGGGAAGTCAAAGCAAAGACGACGAAACCGGTAGCCGAACCACCCCCTTTTTGGTTAAAGCGGACTCATCAAAGGAATCCCCAGCAAGAGGCTCTCCATCCGAAAGAACTGCTTAAACTGGCATCTCCAGGTCGAGTACCAAGATCGGAAGAAAGAAGAGGTGAGGCGTTCCTCGAGCTTACCCGAAGAGAAAAGACAGAAGTCTAAGGGAAGGCACCTATTAGCTTTAGTAGCCCCTTACGGAATGAAAGGAAGGTGCCAAGCCGAAGTGTACAAATCTCATAGGTCTATATCTGCTCAGTCTCTGTTAGCAGCTTCAGTAGGATTCTGGTCTTTTCTTTCCTGCGAGTGTTGAAGTGGGGAAGTCCGGATCAATCCGTCGAAAAAGACGCCATCTCAGTCTAAATGGAAGTAGACCAAGTAGTTTCATAGGAAGAAATGTGAAAGTAGGGGCTGCTAAGCGCCCAGACCCATTGGAGGTGAGGTGAGATAGTCAATGAATGGGGTGGTAGATTCTGGCGCAGTGTCAATTGAGAAAGCGATTGTGACTCTGACCTTCTTATTGGCTGCTGGTCTTGAAGTCTCGCTAACTACTTGGATACCTCCTCTCATTCCTCGGAACGAAAAAGCGAGAGTACATTCTCCTTTTTAGTGCATTTCAGCTGCGTCAGCAGTTTATTCTTTCTTATTCCCTTTCCTGTGTTCATTTTTCAAGTGGTGGATAGGATGAACTTACTGGCCTAAGGTCCTTCTCTTCTCTTTCTTATTAGTAATCTTGTTCAAGTGAGAGGTCCAACGGAACTCGACTGAAAGGAGAGGGACTGACATCTTCTTTTCATTTCTTTCATATCTCCCTTGATTCTGTTTCAGTTTGAAGTAATAGGGAGGAGGCTTGTAGACCTTACAATTGTCTTTGTTAAATACTTATGACCGACTGACTTGAATCTGCTTGCCATTGGTCCTTATCTTTAAGATAATGGTAAGAGTGGTAATGTAGGGCTAGGGGTATAGAATGGAGAGCCTTTGTAGGCCGATAGGTTGATTGAGTCAGTACACCTGACGTATGCTTCTAGAAAGAAAAAGAATGAGATTCAGCTCTGATCACCACCACCGGATGCATTTTTCTTGATCTTCTCGGACTCCAGTAAAGTTTATGCGTTGGGCCTAGAAAGCGGTAAACATCAGCAATGAGTGCTTCGATTGTATTAAATTCTTCTTCTCGATTGGGGAAAGTCCGTTCCATGCTAAGACGCACCAGATCTATGATCTCTATTTTCTACAGAATCGTCTAGCGAGAAAACTCTTTCACTAATCTTTCTTCTTGGCACTTTCGGTCTTCTGCAGAATAGTAGCATTGCATCGTCAATTCAGAATTGATGTGGAGAGCTTGTTCAAAGAACTCGAGTCAACACGCTACTCTGGACCTGGCTCTCTTCTTCATACTTACTGCACGCAGGATAAGATCTACTTGTCCTCCTCCCTTCCCTTTACCTTTAAATGAAAGCTTTCACCCTCTCCTTTTAGTCGAGTAAGAAATACCTCGAGAGATATCGATCTTGCTTCAAGCATGCAATCTTCTTCACTAGTAGGAGAAAGAATCTACATATTCAAGTACAGGTGATTCAATAGCAGCAGACCTCGGTGGGGAGAGGTCTTACTAGCCTTCCCGCACGACTGAGCACAAGAAATGTGTTTTGGTTGTGTTGCCAAAGGAGGCACCACAGTAGTTGGTTTAGGCCACAATAAATGACTACCTTAAAGGGGGAGTAATTGGGTATGATGCCTCCTATTCAAGGAGAAATCCGGTGTTCGTCACACTGGACGCCAACCATCGGACCTGGTTCGTTAGAAGCTCCTGGTGGCCTGAGAGGAAAGAGAATTTCGCCCGAGGAACGCCTTTGGAGGAACCCCTGACTTGTCAAACCTGGTACTAGAAACTTTATTGTCTCTTCTTCACTGATCTGTTAAGATAGCTACTTAATTGAGACGTGGATTAGGATTAATCAAGGGGGGTCAAACCTTCTATTATTAGGGTGGGTCCGTCCCGACTATCTTAACCTATATGGTCTTTATTGACAGCGAAAGCTTTGTATGACTGTTCCGGTAGAGTAATGGGGTTGCTATAAGGGCGAGCTATCTCTTCTCTTCTGTTCGTTGCAATGGAACTGAACGTTCCAAGTGCATCCAGCAGGAATCGAACCTACTTTCCTCTTTATTAGGTTGGGCGCTTTAACCATTCAGCCATGGATGCAAGCGAGTGAACTAGGTTTTGGTATTCCTTCTCGAGCTTCAATTTCTTCCGTTATAGGAGATTCGAGAAAAGATGGAATAGGAAGACGTGTTTCCAGAACAAACAAGATACGGGTTGAGAAGGGGAAGTTAGCAAAGTTAGACAAGATTGGAATGGGCATAGGAACATGTATTGATGTACCAGATCGGCTAATGCTCCCAGGTTGATGCGATGTATTCCACCAGTTGACTGAAGACTTTATTATTGGTATATCGATCGGTCCAGCACGAATTGAAATAGAAGCCGGTTCGACAGGAAGCTTTTGAAAACGCAGTGCACCCAGGTAAATAAGAAACGAGATGAATACAGAGGTCAAACGAGCATCCCACACCCAAAAGGTCCCCCACATTGGTCTTCCCCGAAACCCCCCAGTAACTAAGGTAAACAACGTAAAAAAAGCACCCATTTCTATACCGGTTCCGGAAGAGCGAAGATAAAGGGGATGTTTTGTTAATAGGAACAAGAAAGTGTTTATAGCCGTGGCGATATAAACAATAATACTCATCCGAGCCGCAGGAACATGTACATAGAGAATACGAGAATTTCCACCTTGTTGAAGATCTAGTGGTGCTACCCCAAGACTTAAATGAATAGCCATCGCTGTTAAGAACAACCAAGACCCAATGAGAATTTGCGCGTAGCTTCTGGTCTTTGACATCAAAAAAGAAGGTTGTAATAACGGAACGGACATGTGCAAATTTTGTCCTAGCTAGTGGAACAAGAAAGACATGGATCTATAATACGCAATCAAAGGATTTCCCCCAACGAATACCCTGCTTTGTTTGTTTTCGCTCTGCTTGTGCGTGGCACTCCTTGCTGGCGTAGCGGCGCATAGCGAAAAAAATAAAAAAGGAAACTCACCACCAAAAGAAAAAGGTAGGTTAACTAACGAAACTAAAAACTACATTTGAATTCTTGCTCACCGATAATCCTTTAGAAAAAATCTTATACAACTGTATAGAGGATTATTGGTATAGCTGTCCACTAGCCGAAAATCGGACACCAAATTATTGTGGACTGAATGAAGTAATTGCATAGCTGCCGGGTCTGCCGTATTTGGCAATCCGGCATCCTGTAGAAGTTGAGCGCTCACCTTGCTCAAGAAACTTGTCGTTTCTATATAAGGGTGACTTCGGAGGGAACTCGGACATGAAATTTTTTTTATATTTGTCTAGATACTTTTCCACTTCCTCAACTACAAGATTTCTCAAGAAATCCTCCTTCGCCTTTCTTTTATCCTTTCTTTTATTTCTTGAAGAAGAAGAAGAAGAAGCGGGCGCACGAGAAGGATTTAGCATCGTGTGGATGACGGAGAGGGGGGAAATTCCATAAAGCGCGAACCAAGATCCATGATACGAAAACCAAAATCAGAAGTAGGACAAAACTCAGAGTTAGCAGCATGAACAAAGAACTAGGACATACCAGGTGAGAAGTTCGGCTAAGCCGGAAAGATAGATCTCTTCGATCCTTGATTGATTTGAACAAAAAGAAAGAAAGAAGCCGGTAGCAAAGGAAATGAAATGGCAGCTGTGCTTTATATAACATAATAGCTTTTTGGTCTTCGTTGATCACTTCTGCTTACCCCACTGGAAGACAGGAAGAGCTAGCATCTCTCTTTCCTAAGGCATAAGGCGTTCCTTGAGGAGTACAAGCCAAAAGGTGCCATAGTCGTCGCAAAGGTTCAAGCAAGGAGGAAGTAGGTCTCAAAAAAATCTGAGAGGGGAGGTTGCTCTGNCGGTCAGAACGGGGAAAGCTGCTCTTAGAGCTATCTCTTTCCGATCTAGGCAGATGGTTGAATCTAATGCGAGTAGCACTAGGCCTAGAGCGGAATATTAGGTAGTACGAGTTGCTATATTTTTCCATCCCCCTTCGGGAAGAAACTCTCTTTGACTTTTGAGAAGATAGACCCAAGTAGCCCTTGAATGATCATCCACTATGGTTCAAAAATATCGAAAACCTTCTGTTCTGTGGTTTCAACTGAAAAAGGGCCCAAAATGTCAATGTGAATCAGATCAAAAGGTTCATCACAAATGTTATTATGAGATTGAAAAGGTAAGTGTTTTTGTTTAGCCAAAGGACAGATTTTACAAATGGTCTGAGATTTTACAAATGGTCTGATTGACCTTTTTATTCTTATGAGTAGGGAGTCAATCTGAAAGGATAGCAGTTTTAGAAGAAGGATGGAGCAGAAAGATAGAAAGATCAGTTGCTGGAAATCAAATATGTAAATAGTCGAGTTATTGCATTCCTCTCACAAACTATCAATTTCATAAGAGAAGAAAGATCGTTTTTAGAAACTATCAATTTCATAAGAGAAGAAAGATCGTTTTTAGAAAAGAAAGATCGTTTTTAGAAACTATCAATTTCATAAGAGAAGAAAGATCGTTTTTAGAAAAGAAAGATCGTTTTTAGAAACTATCAATTTCATAAGAGAAGAAAGATCGTTTTTAGAAACTATCAATTTCATAAGAGAAGAAAGATCGTTTTTAGAAAAGAAAGATCGTTTTTAGAAACTATCAATTTCATAAGAGAAGAAAGATCGTTTTTAGAAAAGAAAGATCGTTTTTAGAAACTATCAATTTCATAAGAGAAGAAAGATCGTTTTGAGAAAAGAAAGAACGTTTTGATTCGAGGCGGATCCCTTTTTTCTTTGCCTTTACGAGTAAGAAAGTGGTTACGCTCCGCTGGGGAGACGGAACTGTAAATTCCTACTGTGGTTCGAGTCCACAAACCACTGAGAGCTCTGGCATCGGTTCAGGCTAAATCCTGAAGAAAGCTAGAAAGCGCTGTTTGATGAGCCTGCGTCCGATTTGTGAGTTGGTTAGGTAAAGGCTGACCAAGCCAATGATGCTTAGCTGCCCAGTCGTGCCGAGGAATTCCCATCCGACCAGAGGAGGGAAGAGAGTGACTAAGCAGCAGCTCCACTTGTCGCGTACTTCTTTAGCTGCACCGTCATCGCCGGCCGGACAAACCCTTCCAACAAATGGGGAGTGGGCCAAAGGAACACGACACATCCAGTGAAGAGATCCCGGACAGGGAAGTCAGAAGGTCTGCAAGCCTCGTCTTCGCCCCTGCTTTAGCTGCACTTGGTGCGTAAGAGGGAGACCCGGTCGCTCAGATACAGACAGCAGCTCATTTTACGCTTAAACACATCCCAGGGAATTAAAGGAATACGGGCTCCGCCTAGCTACCTGATCCCATCATGAATAGGAATTACCAGCGAACCAAGAGAGATAGATTCAACAGAGGAGAAGGGGTGGCGTGCTTTAGCGACACCTTCAAGACATCCAGGAGTGATCTAGACGAGGTGGGACATGCCGGCTAGAGTACATGCTTCAACTGGAACATCGCTTCGCTACTCTTCCCTCCCTACCCCTACGGTCGTACACTCTGTTGATAGTTCGCCAATGGCTCACAACCAGACAATCATAGTATGTTCGTTCGTTCACTTCGTTCTCTCTCTCCCCTTCTCCCGTTAGCTTGTTCCCCTCCTCCCTTCCCAACCTTCCCAGCCCTTCCTCCAAGAGTAGTTACGCCTTTTCCGTCAGTGGAGAGAGCGAGCAACGACCTGTGAGCGACCGTAGCTCCCTCTGCAAGTGGTAAGGCGCAGTTCACCCCCTATCGAACGGAGGAAGATCGCTGTTGATGTCATGACTAACTTCTTGATTCTTTGATGAGAGAGGCGTGCGTGTGAAATGTCTGATTCATGGCTTGGTTAACGAGATGTCCCAACTGGTACTGGAGCACACCCGTCTGGTTCGTACCATCATTGGCTTGTTCATCCTTTACCTAAGCCTAATCTTCTTCTTCATAGCACACTCTGCTACAGCACACTACGCTTCTGTGCTGCTCAGTAGTGACTGCTAGGGAGTTAATCACACCAGGCGGGCTTGCTTCGCTAGAAAAGAATTCCACTAGTGTGTGCTGCTGAGAGTGAACTATGTTACTCGGAACAATATCTGAAAGGAAGCTTAAGGAAAGGCCTTAGTATTCTTTCTTCAAAGGCGTTCCCTGAACAACTACAGCTCGATAGAGACAACTCGGAAACTAGCACTGAAAAAGGGCATACTATCAATATGATCAATATGATATTACCTCGGTGTGCTAATCAAAGGTAAAGAACTGAATACCTAGATTTCTCTTATCCTTCCTTAGGTCCTCATGAATTAGAATAAAGTAAGGGAGCACACCGATCGAAACCTGTTTACTTTCGAAAGTTGACCCGCCACCTACTACTTGTAGTCAACCAAAATTGCTTCGCTAGGAGTGTGCTATTAAAAGCTGTTGATCGGCCTATGGCACTTTACTAAACCTAGGAGAGGAGAACTGCTACTATCTATTGCATGGGTGCCTGCGTGTAAGAGGTGTAAGAGAAAGAAAGAAATTTCCGTCAACAGGATTAATCCCAGCGAAAAGAAGGCGGAAAGCCTATGAAAGGTGGAAAGCCCTAGCGGAGCAATCTTAAAGATGGAAAGCTCTTAAAGGTGGAAAGCCAGCACAAGCACACTACTGTGAAAGCTAAGAGTACTTCTATATTAGGAATTTTGCTAGTGGCGGATACGTACTATCTTCTTTATATTGACATTCTGCTACCCGGGAATCCAGTTCGTAAAACTCGGAGATATCAAACGGAAGTAAAAAAAAGCAGAGAAGGATTAAGACTAACCACTTTTTCGACATCCCTTCATGAAGCGCAGCAACATTTCGGAAGACTGCTAAAAGCGAGAAGTCCTGACCTTCGTTACTAGAGCACAGAAAAAGCAACAGTGTGCTGTACAGAGAACTTGCTTCGATAGGAAAAGAAAAGCTGTATTTCTAAGCTGGGAATGTTGGGTAAGAGTCCGCCTATTACCTCTAAAAAGTGGAGGAGGTGAGACCCCTGTTGGAGTCAACTTTTGAATTTACCGGCTTTGGAGAAACCTTTTCAGTTGCTTAGTGCGAATCCCACGTTTCGAGGGTGGGTAAGGTCTCAGTACCTCGGATATAGCACAGAAAGGCCTATAGCATCCAATACCACTTTTCAGGTTACTTCCTTGTGAGCTTGTCAGACAAAGTAGGCGACGGTGTGCTGCACTACATCTCCTCAGCAGTTGATCGGTCAGGTTCCTTGCCTTGCTTAACCCAGCTCGAGTATTATTCGAAACGAGGAATATCCTTACTCTAGAAGCTCAGAGTTAAGAGTTAAGGGAAGGTGTTAGCTAAGGAATTAGGTCTTCCTCTTCGAAAGGAGAACTCTAGTCTACCGTGGTGGGTAGTAGCTACTCCCAGTACATCTATCATCCGTGACATCCATGGCAACTACTACTTTTCATTGCTGTGCTGTTTAATCGATCGAACAAAACTCCTAAGGTAGAGATCTTAAGAAGAGGACGAGCTCAACTCCCGATTGTTCAAGCTTAGATACCTCTTTGATTTGGGATTGACGAAACAGTATAAACCTTTATAATAGGCCTATTTTGTGCGTTTAATCACCTTTCTTTCATCTCTGAGCCAGCTATCCTTTCAGAATAGGGCTTTCCGCTTTCTTTTAAGGTGAGGAATCTTAGGAGTTCAGCTTTTTCGATTAAACGAAGAATTCTGTCATTTCAGATGGGATTCCAAAGCAAGGCTAGTTATCTATGTTAGCTTCATTCCTGTGAAGTTGGTTTCTAGTTTTTATCTTTGAGTTGGCAGTAACATGACTAGCAGCATAGTACGCACACACGAAAGTCAAGGGATTGTCTGGCCCTGCTACCTACCCAACATGAGCACACTCCGAAATTAGAGTAGCTATCTATTTCATAAGAGACCTCTTGCAGATTGAAGCATGATTGGGCTCTCCGCTTCTCTTCAGATGGAACTTCGCCATGTCCATGTCCCTCGAGTACTGTTCCTAGAGTATAGTAGAGTACGGATCGATTGAACTGGTTTCTGTCGTACCCCTAACGGTACAGTTATGACCTAATGCGGGGTCTCTCTCAGGCAGAAGATCAACCGATGTACGATGTTGGACCTAATGAGAGGTCCTTCTCTGTCAGGGTTTATAGGTCAACTGGTTGCTTCGCTAGAGTAGGACCTAACCCATGTACTGTGAGTGTTGATTAGTCACCCTGATATCGAGTGAGCATTCGGGGGTGTAGACTTCACACTTTAACAGGTCATCTGTCTTTCGAAGTTTTCTGTAACACAGAGATGTAGTTGCAAGGCAAAGGTCAACTAGCTTGCTTCGCTAGGTTGCTTCGCTAGGGACTTAAGGAGAAGTTATTTTCTGTAGCACAGAGATGACTTTAGTAAGTTGCAAGGCGAAGGCCTCAACGATTGTGGTTAATCTATCTTGGTATCTTTGTGATGAGGTATGGCTTATCTGTGCTGGGGTGTGCTTGGGAGTCAAATGCTAGGGTCATGCGAAAAGTCCTATTTCCAATTCCGATCTCATATCTAAGGAACGGGAGTTCTTAACAGAAGAAAGGCCATAGACTCCGTTTGGTACGTATCTGATATGTGACAAATCCTAAATCTGCAAGGTATCTTATCTCTCTCAGTTATTAATATGGTGCTGGACTAGCGAAGCAACCCTTTTGAAGAAGGAATCTTAGGAGTTCTGCAGCATATGGATGGCTTAAAGGAAGAAATCAGACATCTGAGATAAGCAGGGCTGTTGTCTAATCTGAGGAATGCATACGAATCCTATAGTAAGTTCACGGGTAATTCTCCGCTTAGTTCAGTAATCTCCTGAAAGTTGGGTGAGCTATTCTGTTTTCCGAGGTACCAACACTTTCAACCACTTTATTTCCGAGGTCCTAAACCTTAAACCAGTTTTGAAACGCGATTAAACGCAGATCAGCGACATCCGTTTTCCAAGGACTAGCGAAGCAACCGTAAATCTGATACTTTGCTATAGTTTGCTACTTTTTCTGGGTATCGAGGAAGTATTCGAAGTCTGCCTTGGTTCAGCACACTATTCCGCGCATCTCCCACTCGCTTACTGGCAGAAGGTCTGCAAGCCTAGCCCCTTCTCTTTATCGAGGGCAACTCATGCTTATAGGGCACTCCCGGGATGGAACCAGCGATAATTACTTCCACTCAAAGGGATCGGATTATGAACCACTCCTAGCTGCTTTCTTTCAAACCTTTCCATCTGAAGTTGATTCTATAGGTGCAGTTGCAGTTCTAGCTCTTTCTTTAGTTGCTGGAGATGTAATACGACTAGCATCAAGCCTTCCTTCTTCAGTAATAGTTCCAGTGGAGGAAGAAGAAGAGCAGATCGCTTTAGACTGCCTCCCTTACTAAACAAGATAGGCTCGCTTCATCTGAGCCGTCGCCCCTTTCAATAGGTGTAGGCATCGGGCCGATTCTCCTTTGCCTATCTTCCTGCTCTGCCAGTATACCTCCTTGCAAACCTCCCTTCCCTTAGCTTTCAATCTGTCTTGTGCCACTCCAGCTTTCACTCAAGCCATTCTTTGAACATACTTTATAGGGGCGACCTTCACTCTTCTTCTCGCTTCCTAACCCTAAAAGCTCACTTCTTTTGGTGTTGCTCCACGATCTTAAAGTGGAACTACGAGATAAATAAGCGGCGGGCTGATCTGACCTGCGCGTCTGCCTTCCTTTCGTCACTACGACTTGGTTTCGAAAGAAGGAATGAGCGCTAGCCTAGCTAACTAGCATACCTTTCCTTGCCTCTTGCTCCGTAAAATGCTATCACATTTTGATTCCAATCATCTCATCTTTGTCCCGTTGAGAAGTTTAGTGGATGAACATTTGTTGTTGGTTTTGTTAAAGGTCATGGACACTTTGTTTGTTAAGTGTACTGATGGTAATTTCATTGCAGTCCTGGTGTATGTGGATGATATAGTGATTGCCAGCTCCTCAGAACTTGGTGCTGCTGGTTTGACTGCTGCTTTGAAAGAGAAAAACTCCGGGGGCTCTCTGAAATACTTTCTTGGCCTTGAGGTGGCCAGAACTTCTGCTGGTATTTCTTTGTGTCAACGGAACTTTGGAACTTCTATCCTCCACTGGTATGCTTGCTTCTAAGCCCTCCAGTGTTCCAATGACTCCAAATCTGAAGCTCTCTAATACTGATGGTGATCTGCTTCCAGATAGAGAGGCTTATAGGAGTTTAGTTGGCCGGTTGATGTATCTCTGCATCACCAGACCAGACATCACCTTTGCTGTGAATAAGTTGTGCCAGTTTTCCTCTGCTCCTCGCACAACACATCTCAAGGCTGTTCACAAGGTACTTCAGTATTTGAAGGGNTCACTGTGCTGATGCTGACTGGGCATCATGTCAGGATAGTCGGAGGTCCACTACTGGTTTTGCTATGTTTCTTGGTTCCTCTTTGATCACTTGGCGATCTAAGAAACAGGCCACTGTCTCTCGCTCATCTGCAGAGGCAGAATACAGAGCTTTGGCTCTTGCTTCTTGTGAGCTCCTATGGTTATCTTCTCTCTGACTTACACATTACGCTCCCATCTCTACCGGTTCTGTTTTCAGATAGTACTGCAGCCATCTCCATCGCTACAAAGCCTGTTTTTCACGAACAAACACGTGGAGATTGATTACTGTTCGAGATTGAGAAAGGTTTGCTCCGGATGCTTCATGTGCTGACAATCAGGTTGCAGATATTTTGACAAAAGCTTTGTTCCCTCATCAGTTTCATCATTTACAATCCAAGATGAGTCTTCGAAATCTCTTCGTCTCATCTTGAGGGGGACTAATAGGAGATGGTTCATCCCGGTTCGATGGTTTCATCTCTGATCTATTGGTTAAGGACCGGTTTGATATCAATTTTGACCGTTTGTATAAATACCCTCGTACAGTGTTCATTTAATTAATGAGAAAGTAATCTTTGACAACAAACACTTTCTCTTCTTCCTCTCGACCTCACTAATAAACGTCTACTTCTTTTCCCACTCTGAAGCAGACGAAGCGAGCTGAAGGAAAGAGAAGATGCCTCCTAATCTACTTATGGATGTCAGAGTTGATGGTCGAGCATAGGTCCATTAGCGGATGGAAAGAATGCTTAGCGACACAGCAGATACTAATGAGAAGGCATTGAAGGAAGTTCGTTTTTTTAGGCTTTCAGGGTTTAGTTAAGACTTTGCCGTCTTTTCCTCTCGCTTCGTAAAAAGTCTGTAATACTAAGATTAATGAGATTTTCCGTTTCCCAGTCGACTATGTGAACAGCACAAAGCAAAGTTTGACCCTTTAGTGTCCAATGATATCAATGCTTTCTGTTTCAAACAGGAGGGAAGCTTTATGGTTTCGTAGCTTCTACTTTTTCTTCTACTTTAGGGTTTGATAGAATCGTCCGCTATTACAGACTTTGATTATCTGTGGGGCAGTGCGTTAGACGAAGGAAGTAGCATCTAATCTAAGGAAGATGAAGACCGGATATTCAAAGGAATATTTGACAAAGCAGAAGCATTACAAGCATACATAAAATAGGAAGCCTACACACACCGTAGACCAGCCACACACCATTAAAAAGGAAACTAAGAACATAGTACATAAACCAAAGACATAGAGCAAGCATACAAGACTTTGGGTCGACGGACTCCTTATTTTCCATTTTAGCGATATAGGAAGTTGGCGGACTCTTCTATTCTAGTCTCCCCGGCGACCGTGGATGACAGCCTGTATTATTAGGCCTTCCTGCTCCTTCAGGAGAAAAGAAATCCTGTGTTTCAGACCGCGAATGCGGTCCCGTAAAAGTTGCATCCTTCTGCCCACGACCTCCGGATCGAGAGCAGGCGGATGCTCCCAGAACAGACCAAGCATTTGCTCACATTGGAGCTTTTCGTTTTCCACGGTTTGTATTTCTTGTTGAATGCTCGCCAGTCTGTTCGCGATATCCATGTCTACTCACTTTCTTGCCGACTTCTAAGTGCCCTCTTTGCCAAATAGAGACTGAAAGAAGCTTCTATTTATAGGCAGGCCCTAAACCCTTTCTTATTAGTCATAATTCTTGTCTTAGTTCCGTAACATGGTTCAACCCCGGCTTTTCATGAATATGGAACCCCCTTAACTAGATTTTAGTGCGCTGAAGAATTCTCCCCTGGATAAAGGCCCCGCCCCTCAAAATCAAAGAGTCCTTTTTGGCGGGTATTGCCACGCGGCTTAATTACGACCACTCCCTCGGGAATAAGAGGCAATAATAGAACGCACTGTATAGAGTACTCCCCCGCTTTTCTCGGGTTTCCAAAGGCCCGTCACTCCTTACTCGACAGCTCAAAGCTGACCAGAGTCCTCGTTTACCCTACGTGCACTATTTAGCTCTGCCTACTCAGATCACGCTTTTATTTGTCTATTTTTTATTGGCTGATTCCCAGGTAACTGACTTCGGCCAATCCTTACTCGACAGCTCCGTCCTTTGGTGAGCACCGAAGCTAGCTCTCTTGAATTTCCCCGGAAAGACGGAACCTTTCCAGCTCACTCTGTCAGTCCACTAAGACGCGTATAGAGTAAATGAGCACAATAACTTTTTCAGTACAATAAGTCCCCTTCTCCACACTTTTGTTTTTGGGCTTTCTTGGATTCGTTTCCCCAGTAATTCCATTTTGGACTCGGGCGTGGGCTTTTCCATTGGGCTCAGTATCATAATTATCCCAAAAGCCCCCTCTCCTCTTCCTGCTTGTCAATGGGCTTAGATGGATCAAAGCATTAGATAGAATGCTAAGTCCAATTCCTCAATATTCTTCTTCTTCAGTGGCCCAAGCAAGATCATCTATCAGAGAGGATAGGGTCCAAGGTCTGACTCTTAGATATATCCCCTACTACGAGTTACTCCGTACCTCTGCCTATTACTTCACAATTACCTAATGTGTTAAGCAAGAGACAAGTGGAGCTTTTTCAGCAAGCTTTACATCAAAAAGTAACGAAAAAAGACGGGTTTGAGCAACTTTTTCATACAGTTTTGCCCTCTGATATAGAATGAACTAACTTACGCAAATAGTAAATGAGAGGACCTTAGCACTTTTGGTTATGGAGTGATTCATCTCAAATTCCCGGGGTTTAGTGAATGAATTCAACTAGAAAATCTCAATTGCACGGGATTCGCGATTCGGTGTAAGTTCCCTTCGGTCGTCCTTTCTCGTTCCGGATTCAAATCCTTTTTTGGTTCCCGGCTTACTCTAAGCTAGACAAAATCCCTTCTTTCAAAGTCACTAGAAAGATAATAAAAGAATCAAAAGGTCTAATGAGCTAACCAATCCTCCTATCCTATGGGAATGCTTTCCTAAACTCTGATTGCTCTTGCCGACTCGGAACGAAGAGTTAGCGGTGAAAATAAGTCATTCTTTCTTATTGGCTTCTCTCCAGGTGGGTCACCCAGAGCGAGGGATGTTAATAAGTCACTAACTACAGTGCCAAAGAAAGAAAGAGGCTTGGATGCGCGGGATAGCTTGAAGAACGAGTACCGGGAGAAAGGACCTTCTTTTGAGGAATGAGGATTAGGAAGCTTACTCGTAGAAAAGAAAGTTGGCACCTACTAAACCAAGTGCCTGAAAAGGGGTAGTGAAAAAGGCGAAGGCAATCTCGGATTGTTCAGACACTGCCTTTGGTTCATTACCCGTTGAGAAGGCAGTAGAAGAGGTAGCATTCGCAGACCAAAGCAAAGACGGCTGGGGATTCTTCATAGCATAGCAAGAAGGAAGGGCGTGCTTAATACATAAGGACTAGTAGAGGCAGTAGAGGTCCTTCACCATGAAGATTGTATGCTTTCCTTTTCACTCAACAATGAAAGCTAAACGAAACCGATTCCAATCTCTTTTCCATTCAGAAAGAGAATCGATTATGTAGCTCACAGAAGGGGTGATCAAAGAAGTTGACTAAGTGAATGGGAATCCGATAGCTCTACCAGCCTTGGAAGAGTAGTCAGAGGCAATTCGCTAATATTGAACCTTTTCTATCATCTTTCTTTCCTCAAGCATGAAACGGAGTTGAGCGGTAGGCATTCCTTTCCATTACAGTGGGAAAGTGGATGCGAGTCATAGAGTTCTTCCAGTAAGGTTTGAGGTCACAGGTACCAATGCAGCAGTGGAAAAGGAAAACTAGGATATAAACAAGACCCATTTGTTTCAAGTTTAGGGCCCCCTAGTGTTACAAGCTACTGCTTGCGAAGGAAAGAAAGAGTTGCTAAAGC
>CAKOAT010067711.1:118681-152562 GCA_932364175.1 Eruca vesicaria subsp. sativa | reverse complement strand
TCTCGAGTTTTATAAAACGATCTCTCGAGTTTTATAAAACGATCTTCGAGTTTTTATAAAACGATCTTCGAGTTTTTATAAAACGATCTTCGAGTTTTATAAAACGATCTCTCGAGTTTTATAAAACGATCTCTCGAGTTTTATAAAACGATCTCTCGAGTTTTATAAAACGATCTTCGAGTTTTATAAAACGATCTCTTGAGTTTTATAAAACGATCTTCGAGTTTTATAAAACGATCTTCGAGTTCTTATAAAACGATCTTCTAGTTTTATAAAATGATTCTCGAGATTCATAAAACTGTTGCGTTTACGCGTTTGCGGGGAATTTTGGCTATTGATTCCGTCGTACCGATTTTGACCCCAACATGTATCATCTATACTCAGACTATATCCTAAAACCAAATACACTTGTGCTTTAAACAGTAATATGTTTATTAAGAATTGAGGGGCATAAAAATTTAGAGATACTGGTAGGGAAGCGATGGTATTGGTATCTCGTCAATATGATTATATTGCTTACGGTGGAGGAAACGAACCAGATTATTTGATATACTAGAAGTACGTCGGCGCTTCGCGCGGAAGAATTATATATATCTGCTATTTGTTTATATTTTAACGTGTTTTATTTTTTATTTATAGTGTAATATATTTCAAAATTTATCTTTTAATTATTAATATTTAATTTGTTATTTTTTTCTGTTGACACTTTTTTTCACATATGCGTATGTCCATTTCCAATACGGTAGTGAAAATGGGACTAATGTGTTAATAATACTATTTAAAAAAATAAAATCTACGGAAGTTAATAAACCTTTAAAAATTATGATGATGCATCTAATTTATAAAAAGTTTTTTGATGGGTGACAATCTAAGAAAATATAAAAGATCTCTTTTACTATTATATAGATTTACATTTTTAGCATTTTAGTGTATTATTGATATTTATTTTTCAAGTTTGAGTAGACATTATTATATTTCGTTGTGTTTCCAGTTTGGAAGTTTATCCAAATCTCCTATATATTAAAAGAGAATCATTTAAAAAGTTGTAACCTTAAGTTCGTAATAATTGAAAATAACTTCAATCGTATGTGGCATAGCTCTTTGTCTTTTATTTCAATTTAGAAGGTTTCAAGGGCTTGTAGTATAATGTATAGTCTAAAAATTATACTCTTTAGCAATATAATATTTCATAGGCTATAGTTGGTCTATATATCAAATATTTATTGTTTCGCATGCTTTCCTTAAAAAAAACCTACAGAATTACCTAATGTGATTAAAATATATATATGACAATTAATGGTTTTAAATAATAAAGATTTTATAACAGTCTGTATATTTTTTCTCATTTTGTTTATTTATTTATTATTAAAATAAATTACACAATTACATTAATCATATAATAACATTCTAGATTTTTTTGTGTATGTTGTATTTCAAATTTTTCAAAATTAGTATAAATTACTAAAACTGTTAAAAGTCTCACATAAACTTTTAGGATGAAGTTTTTAATTTTTTATATATTAAAATATAATGATTATAAGACAATATGAAGAAATAATTTTGGTTTATATCTATTTCATATCATTTAAATTAAACTACACATCGTATGAAAATACATACTTATATTTTTATATTTGTATTGAACATATATTGAAAAGTTAATATTTTAATTTTGAAATATGTCATTTTTTGAAAATGATTATAAATTATTGAAACTACTAAACATCTCACATTTAAAAAAATTCATTGGTGTAAATTTTTGTTACGCAAATATGCATCTAATCATAAAATCATATGAGTAGAAACCTCATTTAATAAATATTCATATTAAAATTGTACTATATTACTATGTTTATATCATTTAAATTTAATTATAAATCATATAAAATATATAAGATTGATTATTTTGATTTATTATCCTAATTGAGAATAAACAAGAGTGATAGTTATATTTATATGCATAAGTCAATTTATTACATAATAGTAACTGATTTCTTAGTTATTTAACATGTCTATTAATTATTTGAAAATAAATAAATATAAAATACTTATTGTGCATAAAATGCAAATCTTAATCTAAGTATGTATCTCTTTAATTATTTTAAATCTTAAGTATTTTCTAAATCCCAGGTCAAAACAAACAAACGAACTGAGAATAAACTTCAAAATAAATATTTACATCGAGTAATAACCAAAATTAAAAAAAAAATACAACAAGAGAAAAATTGAAGATAAATAGGATTGACACGTAAACGTAACTTTCTCATAACCATAATTAATTTTAAATTGTTAAATCATGATATAAAACTGAGTTAATTTTTAATTTGTTAATGTTTATATTTTTTAATTTTTTTAATAATTATTCTTATGTTAAATCATGATCATAATTTATTTTAAATTGTTTATTTGTATTTGAAAACTTAAAATATAATTTTTAAAAATACTTTAAAATTTAACCTAATTTCTTATAAAATTATTATTTTTTAAATATAATTTGTAAAAAATATAATTTTCTAATATTATTAGACAAATAATTAAATTATATTAAATTAGTTTTGAAACTTTATATATTTTAAATGCAAATATTTTACCAACTCCTTCTTAAAAAAGCATTAGATTTTGACATGCGCTTAAGATGCGCGGGTTTTGTTTTGGTTATAAGAACATTTATGAAATGATTAGATTAGTATTATATGAGAGTTTTATGTTTGAATGTGATGTATATTTAACCTTTTAGTTGAGTCTTTTAATTGGATTACGCATAACAGGGTCACTTTGTGATTGAACCGAGAATCCGAAAAACATTAATCCGAAAGACATTAAGAAAGATAGCCTTGTAACATAAAAAAACATTAGGTTCAGCATTCCAGTTCAAAATATTAAAAAACACAGGTTTTGTAAACCAGACAGCAGTTAAAAAGTTCATAGACATAACACCTTCAAACATAAGAGATGAGGACAGAGATAACTAAACGCCACATTTGTGGCTCTCTAGCTTTTCCCAATCGATACTGGGAACCTTCACATCAGCAAGACGGGCATGAGCAAGAGCAAGTTCCTTTTCCAGCTTGTCCTTAACATGGTTCATAACGCCATCGTTGAAGATCTCATCAAAGAGTTCAAGTTTACCGGAAATGCGATACACTTCCACCTCAGCATTATGCTTCGCAACAACGGCTTCATGAAACCTCATGTACATGTTAAAGAATCCTTCGGTAATTATTAGTCCTATCATTCATTTCAGACGTGTAAGCCTCTTGCAACATTGATCCATGAAACTGGTGCAAAGACATACTTAAATAGTGATCTGCATGTTTATATAAATGGAAATAAGAACTTAGACAAAAAAAATGATATATAACACCATCAAAACATTTAACTCTCAATGAAGATATTAAAAGAGACTATATATATGAAAGATAACCATTTGTCATGACAGAAATCTTAAAAAACTTAAGCGGGGATCTTATCAACTCTCATTGATCGGTTAATACATGATCTAATGGCTGCTATAATCTTATACAAAATAAACAACATGTTTCGTTCAACAATGAAAGATCTAAAAAAATAGGTAACAAAGTTTGATTCCATATGAAACAGAGGAAAAACTAAAGGAGATTGCAATATACTAATATGTTGATAAGAGGTGATAGAGATTCCACAGGTACTTGCACTATAGATTACAAAAAAAAAAAGATAACTTACAAATTTGTTTTCTTCTGGTTTGCTGAGAAAAATCTGGAGAAAAAAAGATTTTGATAGGAGACGGTAGAGTTTCCACTTTATAGAAAGAATAAAACCGAGCTTTGTATAGTTCCAACACTTCATTTAATAACCTATATTTTTGTCGAAATTAATTGTATTTTCCATTATTGAGCTTTTATTTTTGCACGTTACCCATATTTCTTAAAAAAAGCTTTAAATATTATAAAACTTTTAACTGATAAAAGCTATCATATTATGTGAATCTATGCGAAAATTAGTTGGATATGATTTTTGTATATGAAATTGGATTGGATCAAGCGAAAGCCCATAGTAAACTTGGTCACATTCTTACTATAAATTGGATGTAAACATAGCCCATTTACAAATTTTAATTAATTCTCTCATAATAACATCTAAGATTCAAAACAAATAGTTTTAAAAAGGAAGATGATTCTGAAGATAAACCATGATCTAAAATGAAAAATGACAATACAAAATAGTGTAAAATTTGAAATATTTAAAATAGTATTACAAAAGCCTTATCCTATTTAAACAATCTACTGCGTAGATAATCTCAAAAGAATATTAATAAATTATCCTACTATTATATTTGATTTTTGCATGTAGAAAAGAAAGTCAAAAACAGTAATGATTATCTTGCATTGATAAACTCAATATATATATATATATATATATATATATGAAATCTTTTGGTGCCAAAATCTAGTTTTTACTAAAATGTCAAATCATTACGTCTTGGAAAGAACATCATTGAAGTATAAACCATAAAAGAAGCGTGTTTTGGAAGTTGAGATATTTGTCAATCATATCAAAATCACATTTCAGAACTCTCAAAAAAAAAATAATAACAAACATATATCTATACTATTAAGATAACAAAATAAGAAAAAGTTACCAGTTTAAAAATCTAGTAGTTGTTTAATAGTGAGGGCCTTAATACTGCGTATCTAATCATTAAACCTAACTAAAACCATTTTCTGTGAAGAAAAATAAAACTAAAAAGCCATAAATATGAATAAATCAAGCAATAAATAAAGTAAGAAGAGTAAATGAAGCAATAATAAACATTAATAATAAAGTCTTTAATTAAAACACCGGTTGAAACAACCGATATATAAAGTTCAACTTAAACAAAATAAAGTTTTAAAATAAACTTAAACATTTAAGTTTGAGATAGGGTTCCCATTAGATGCTCAGTCATACATCATTGTTTCACCCAGCTTGAACCAATCTATAGGCGGAACACGAACATCTTCAAGTTTGGATTCGGCAAGGGCCAGTTCGAACTCTGTCTTCTTCTTTCATGGTACATGGAAAAAAGAGACTCACATTCATGGAGGAACTCAAGTTTTGCCTCTAGGCGAACCTTATTGAGTTCAACCAAATGCCTTTCTTCAATGCTCTTGTCTGGTCTCGACACATAATCAACATAGCCCTGTAATGCTTCATGGTGTCGAACTTACCCCTCTGGTAAGCATCCTTCGCAATTTGTGATTCTTCCTCCGTGAGTGGACCTTTCATTTTGAGATCTCTGTTGCCTGCCATTAAGATACTTCTCAATGTTCAAGAAAAAAATCAAAATTTAGAGAATAAATAAAAACAAATAAGGAAATATAATAAACCCTATGGGGGGGGGAGCGTAGCATCAAGAGTTAGTGGGCAATTGATGGTGAACTCCAGGCGACACATCGTGTTTCAAGGATAAGGTTTAGTGGGCTCTATAACTATCATGAAACTTTAGATATATAGCAGCTAGTCCATTGACACAAATAAAGCCCATTCAACATAAATAAGCGAGAGAAGTGTTTCGGTTGATTATATAAAGCTGACGTGCCACAAAACGCTCCTTTCTCTTTTGCTTAGCTGGACACTCTAAGAGTATCTCTAATGTATTACTCCATTTTCTACTCCAGAAGAATATTTTTAATATATTATGTTTTATATTTATTTCAAAATTAGTAATATCACTTTTCATTTATACTATTTGAAAAACAGTCAATTTTCAATTTATAGCATTTCTATTAAATACAATATTAACCACAATTAAATTTTTATTATCAAAATAAAACATTTAATACATTAAAAATTACATTATATAGCTTAAACACAATATAATACATCAATTCTAAATTATTTATTAGAATTAGAATAATTTTCCCACAAATGATCAACTAATGCATTTTGAAGTAAAAAATGAGCTTCTTTATCTTTGATTTATCTGAAACGGGAAAGAAACTCTTGGAATTTCATATTATTATTTCTTTCAATTTCAACTTCCCTAGGCAGAACTTTTTTTTCAACTTCAATTGGCACCTCAAGATCACAATCATCTTCTATTATCATGTTATGTAAGAATTTAATAATATTTTATCAGATTATTTTAATAATTTTAATGGATCCGAAAATGATTTATCGGATTATTAAGAAATTATCTTTGTTGTAAGTTTTATTTTATGTTATTTCTTTTGTATGGTGCTTATCTTTTATTTTTTATATGCATGATCTTGTATGTTTTATATTATATATATTTTGTTGCAATAAAGAGTTCATCAGATGGTTATTTCTATAATTAAGAAATATTAACAGTAAATTTTATAATATATATAGTAAAATAATATTAACATACATATTTATAATAATATTTTATTAAAAACGAGGCTATTTATATAATTAAGAAATATTAACAGTAAATTTTATAATATATATAGTAAAATAATATTAATATACTTATCTATAATAATATTTTATTAAAAACAAGGCTATTTATATAATTAAGAAATATTAACAGTAAATTTTCTAATATATATAGTAAAATATTATTAATATACTTATTTATAATAATATTTTATTAAAAAAAACATATATAAATGTGAAGAACTATTTGATAAATAAAAAAGTTTAACTCCATTTTGGAGTAATGAGTTGGTTTACTCCATATTTGGAGTATTTATGTTTGTTACTCCATTTTGAAGTGGATTTTGGAGTAGGGTTGGAGATGATTTTACTGCAAAATGAAGTTTGGAGTGGGTTTTGGAGTGGGGTTGGAGATGCTTTAAGGAGAGACAAGTGAACTTTCTTATATAATATATGATTTCTTAAAGGACAGAGGAATTTTTGTGAAAGCTCTCACCCCATGTCTATATATAATTGATGATCATGTAGTGGGTCTCGTTGATTAAATGGCATTATTACAGACGTTTCTAAGATAAATCAATGGGGGGAGCGTAACATCAGGAGTTAGTGAGCGATTGACGGCGAACTCCAGGCGAGACATCGTCTTTCAAGGATAAGGCGTAGTGAGTGGCCGTGAAAGGACGGCGTACGCAGAAGAGACCTCTGGGAGGGACCTGCGGGATAAGAAATAGGCGCCTTAAGATCGAGTCAAATATGGCTATTAAGACCGGGGTGGCAGACAGTGCTGGGAGCCAACGAGCTGCAACTCGGATAGTCATTTAAGAAGCTGTAGGGGGGACGGATTTCCCGAGAGAGGGCGCCCCTTCCAGGTTAGGCCGGAACGTGTAGGGACATCCGTAAACGGCCATAGGTCCTTAAGTTTAGGTTGATTGAAGAGTCTAGTTTATAGATTGTTTGCATGATTGAATCCATGTGAAGCAATGACTGAGTTCTTGCGGTGTATGAATGTTAGAGTGTTAGAATTCCATGTTGAGATGTTGTTGTATGGTTTGTATGTTGCATATTGAATGTAGTGGCTGGTCGGTCATGTTTCCGTATGAGGTAGTGTAGAGAATTATGCGAGCAGGCTGGCTAGAGTCACTTCACTGAGTAACCCCAATTGCTCATCCCTCCATTTTCGTTTTCCCTATGCGCAGGACTATATGTAGAAGTATGTGGATATGGGTGGATCGAACTTCATTAAAGATGCGTCCGCCGACTCCTGGGACCAGTAAGGACACGTAGGGTTGTCTAATTGAGTAGATACGTGTCTGTAGCACCCGTTTGCTGAACCCCGGTCAGACGCCGGGGGAACGGGGTGCTACAATCTGATGTTTACTCTTTCAATCTTTTGTTGTTTGATCGTCTGCTCAGATTGTCTTGCATGCAGGAATAAAATCTTTTACATTCCTTTTGGTGGGCCTATTTAATTAGGTATGGTGGAGTTTCTTCTGTAGATTGATGATTTGAGATGGAAAACTTGGGTTCAGAGCTTCATAAGCTTATCTAATGGCGACAAAAACAACGAAGGTAGAAAGACTCTTAATCACTCTCTTACCAAGTCTGAAACCCATTATGTTCTCCCATGATATTTTCTCTTTCTCTGAGACTCTAGCAGAGCTATGCAGGCTCTATTTCGTTGGGTCAGAATTGCTTCTCTGGTTTTGGGCAGATTTGGCTTTAGTTTTCTCACTAATATCCTAAGGTCTTCCCTGCTCAAGAATTTCATAATTTAGGTTAAAAAGGTCAAAATACAACCTAAATGTTCAACAGGTCAAGTGTGATGCTTCTTAAATGTATTCAGATTGATTTGAGGCTTGGTAAAGTCACTGACAAAATAGATAAGATTGCAGTGAAGGACGTTGGATTACACACTGAAGGACGTTGCAGCTAAATAGATGTATCTCGACGATGGAACTATGACGGTTCGTTGAACTGCCTGTACCGTCTCCGTTCATTTTTCACGTGTAAAGACGTGTGCCTTTTTTTTCTTCAATCCTTAGCAATAGATTGTCCCAAAAATCGTAGTTTTTGTATAGGATAATATAGTTTTTTCTGGATTTTAAATGTACTTAACATATACAAAATCCAAACAGATAGTACTACGTTGAGAGAATTGTATAAACACATTCATGTGTACACTAATTCACATTTACCTTAAGAAGGGGGATATTTTCAAAAATACACTTTTCACTAAAGGATAAAAGATTCTTATATCTCTGTTCTTTATATATATAAAACAAATAAAAAACTCAAAAAACAAAAAATATTGTTATAAATTTTCTCGAAATTATACTACTTCGAAATTCAAAACCTAAACCCTAAACTCTAAACCCTAAAAATCAACCCTAAACCCTAAATTATAAATTCTAAACCCTAAAACCTAAACTCTAAGCCCTAAACCCTGAATTCTAAACCCTAAAACCTAAACCCTAAACCTTAAAATCTATACCCTAAACCCTAAATTCAAAATCCTAAACTCTAAACCCTAACCCTAAAATTATAAACCCTAAACCCTAAATTCTATACCCTAAAACCTAAATTCGAAATCTTAAACACTAAATTCTAAATTCTAAACCCTAAACTTTAAATTCTATACCCCAAACCCTAAACCCTAACCCTAAAATTATAAACCCTAAACCCTAAATTCTATACCCTAAACCCTAAATTCGAAATCTTAAACCCTAAATTTTAAACCCTAAATCCTAAATTCTAAACCCTAAACCCTAAATTTTAAACCCTAGACTCTAAGTCTAATTTTTTAACCTTAAATCCTAAATTCTTAAGTCTTAACCCTAAATTCTAAACTATATATTTTCTATAAAATTAATTAAGGGTAATATGGCATTTTACTATCAAAACTTTAAGTGTAAAGATGATTAATGTAAAATTTACATAGTGTATCATGAATGTGCTAGTTTTAGGAATTTGCCTACTAAGTTTTTGTTTTGCATACATATTTTAAAATATGTTTTGTTATAATGAATCAGCTATTCCTTTTAGGATCATATAAATCATCCTTTTTAACAAAATAAATTATCTATGTTTTTGTGTTAAATGCAATCCAATTGATTAGAACAATCTATATCAAGTATAAATAAAATAATTACGTTTTCATGATGTTTTAATAGTCAAATAAATATGTAAATTATAAAGACTATCATAAAACAAAAGTAAAAGTTGTTATAGAAAAATAATGAAAATTAATGTTACATATGATATAATTGAGAATAACTATAAACTATAAAAGTTATGAAATTTTAATTAAATTGATGTTAATATAAAATGAATATTATTGTAAGTTTTGTGAATATGAAATGTAAGGTTATCTTATTCAGTTAAAATTATATTTTATTCCCTTAATAATTATATTTTAAAATTAAATGTTAAAATTTCAGTTATATTAAATAAAATTTAAATATATTTATATATCTATGCTAATAATTATTTAGTAAAGCAAAAACTATAGTATTTCAATTTTTTTATAAAGCATGCTTATAATATATATTAAAATATAAAAATATATATTGGTTGATTTTAACATTAACAATTATTTGAATTATATGTTAATTTAACAACATTTTCATAAAATTCAAATAAACAAGTTAAAAGAAAAATAGAATTTGAAATAATTCTTTTTCTTCAATTGAAATAAGAAAATGAATTTTTTTTTTAATTTTAGTCACAAATAATAATAAAAAAAAAATATTTTTTTAATAGTTTATATAAATTATTTATTCTAAGTTTAGAATATATAGTCAAATATACTCTATAATAAACTAAACAAATTTAAAATATCTGAAGCCCGGGAAAAGTCTCTAGTTACAATAAAACCACTGTTAAGATTTGGGTACTAATTTTGCATATAATTAGTCATTTATGAAACATTCAAAAAAAAAAAATTAGTCATTTATGAAATGTTGTGTAGTAAAATACTAAAACGACCAGAAATAGAATCATGTGTTTTCTAGTGCATGATACTACATTATTTATATACGTGGCTGATATAACAGAGCAACACAACAAATTTTTTCCATGTTTATTTTTCGAGGCCAACCATCTGATCTGTGCATGTTTATTGATATCACTCAAATGTTTAACCCTAAGGAGTGAATTACTCTCTCAAATAAGAGGTTTAGTCGTAGTATTTAGGGATCAAATCCACAAGGAACTAGAGTAACAAAATATATAATCCTAACTGATTAAGCTAGGTTGATTAGGTTTAAAACAATAAATAAAAGTTGGTAGCAATGGTAAGTTGCTAAGGAGAATGGGTTTTGGGTTTAAAAACAGTAAAAAAAAGTAGCTAGATTCAAGGTTACTATTCAGAAAATCAGGATTATAAACCTATGGATGTCTTAACGAATTGCTTGCAAATATATGAGAATTTTAATCCTTAGACAAATCTATAGCTGTCGCTAGTTAGACTCGTCCATTGATCTGATTGCCGACAGTATTGATCGATGTTGCTATCACAGAGTCGATCGATATGTTTTACCGTCAGTCGATTACTCTATAGGAGTATCGAGCGATATAGCATCGGATCAAATTGAAACTGTGTTCACCCGAGAATTTCTATTAGACCGCCTATCGCACATGCCTAATAGAGTCTGAGCTTAGCCAAATGATTTCAAGATAATGACTATTATATTAGTCACTTCATAATCATACTTCTAGGTAGCTAATCTAGAGCAAGCATTAGGGTTCATTTGGATAATACATATAACAACTCAACACTCCATAGTTGAGGCTAATCCCTTATAACTATTTGAACCCTAAATCTAACAAATGAATCTACTCAGACATAGCCAAGTGATTCATAGCAAAAGAATAAGATGAAAAGAAAATACTTTATTGCTAAGTATAGAATAGAATACAAAACTAAAACTCTTTGTTTTCTTATTATTCATTCTCTATGGCTCATAGGCATAACTATAAATATGAGTACAATTAGATTAAAAACTCGTCAAGGGCAATCTTGTAATTTGGTGAGAACTTGGGCTTAAAGTCGGCCAAGTAAATCTTGCTCATCACGCTCTGTATCGATCGATGGTACATAGTGTACATCGATCGATGGAGTATCTCGACTTTAACTTCTACGGAAGCGTCATCGATCGATTTCACAAGGTGCGTATCGATCGATATGTGTCTCTTATTGTCGGATCTTCATAGTCATCTTGGAAAACTCTCCTTTAAGCTCCATAAGGCACCTAAATCATCACTTTACTACAAAATGCTTCTGAACCTGAAAACATACCTAATAGACTCCAAACCATAGATAATTATCATAAAAACATATCAATACCATGACCAAAAACGGGTTAAAATCATGGTATATCAACTCCCCCAGACCTAACCTTTTGCTTGTCCTCAAGCAAACCTTAAGTTAGTCTTTGAAAGAAGTTTAAAAACAGCAGGGACTCAATCAAAATCTCAACTTTAAAATCATCACTTCTTACTTTGTTGCAAGCCACATCTCATATCTATCAACTACAGAAGTACATTATACCATATCCTAGCTTAGCAACCAAATACATCTAGCAATCAACTTAAACATTCCTTGTCTGTCTATCCCCTTTACTGATTTCATTTATGCATAAAAATAAAGGTGTAGGCTTTATCTTGGGAGTATCGATCAAGGATGGATTCAACTCAAACAAGTTTCAGGCATTCCCATCCTGGTCCCCTTTCTCTCTTTATCCCCCTTCTCTGAATCCCAACTCTTTTTTTTTTTTTTTATATCAATCTCAATGAACAACTAATGTTCATCTTATTGATCTTTCTTGACAAAGTGTAAGCGAATAGTGTGGTCATAGGTAATGTACCTCTCCCTCGCTTTGATCATTCCTTTGATTTAGAATAGTGGGGTCATAGGTAATGTACCTCTCCCTCTGCCTCTCAGGAAATTATATCGTCTTTTATTCTCTGGGGATGCCGAAGGAAGGAAAGAAGGAAACCAAAATTTTTGAGACTTTTACCTTCCAGACTTGCAGGAGGATTCCGATCCCTTGTACACCAAGCCCCAAGACAAGCAGTAGATGTCAGGTTAGGTTGGAAATCAGCTTTGGTTCTTCCAGAAAATCATGAAAGTGTTGTCATAGGTGAATGGTGATCCACTTTAGCATCTATAGTATTTTCTGCAATCAACAAATCTAAGAATGGTGCTAAAGAGTGGTAAGATAAAAAGTAAGACTTTGAAATTTTTTCCCTTTCTTGACTCAGTAAAACAAAATTTTTAAAACTTTATAAAAAAGATCAAAAAGAGGTAAAATAGCATCAGTAATCAACGCCCCCCAGACTTAAATCATACACTGTCCCCAGTGTATAATCAGTCAAGAGTTAGAGCATAAGAAAAATTAAATGAGTAACTGATATCGAAATTGTGAACGATATACCTGACCGATATGCATATCGATCGATGTTGAGTCGCCATCGTCGATCGATGCGTGTAGGTATGTGTCGAGCGATATCGACTGGTTCGTATCGGTCGATAGGTAGAGATCGTGTATCTATCTTCCTAAAAACAAATAAAAACGAAAATAATAAGTAAAAATAAAATAAAAAGAAGTAGTAAAATACCTAACAGTGGGTTGCCTCCCACTCAGCGCTTGGTTAAATTTAGTTAGCTTGACTATGGAATTATGGTGGCTAGTGAGGTGGGTTGCAAGTACTTCTTGGCAAACAAGTATCCTCCTTGTCTTGTGATTCTTCAAACCATGAGTGTAAAAGCTTCTTGTGGCTTTCTTGCTTTTGGCCATACTAGTCTTCAAACCATAAACTTCAGTTTGGATCCTTTCCAACCACTCCTCTAAGCTTGCAATGCTATACTGATGATGTCCAAGCATGTTGTAGATGTGGTCTGCATTCAGCATCGTGGTGTCGTGGTGTGTTGGATCGTCGGTCGATTCTAGAGGTCTCATAACGGTCGATGGAGGTGGTATGTCATCGATCGATGGGGATGGGTCAGGTCGGCTGGCGAGCTGTCTTTGGATATCTTCTACCTCCTTCTGAATCCCTTCTGTTCTAAGTCCCAAACTTCGAACATCACTCTGTACTGGGAACTAATACTTGTCTAGTAATCTGTAATCTTCGTCTCCACAAGCCTCAATGGATTTGTAGATCTCGGCTGTTGTTTCTTCAAGTTCGTCCCTGGTACAGAATTCTTGAGCACGGGTATCGATCGATGGACTGGGTTTGTCATCGATCGATAGCTTCTGTAAGTGGTGCTCGATCGGGTTATGGACGGGTGTATCGATCGATGCAGGGTGATCTGTATCGGTCGATGCCCGTGTCTGAGATCTCAGTTGTGCGCGCAAGGTGTTGACTTCTTCTTGCAAGGCTTCTCTTTCTTGTCGTGCGAAGTCATTGCTGGTGGTATTCCATAGCAGTTAACCTCGAAGTCTTGATAGGTCCTTCTCATGTCAAAGTCTCATTCCTGTTATCTCTTAGTTGTGATCTCTGGTTCTTCCATCTAGCATATAAGTGACTTCTGCCTGTGTGTAGAGCTTGCCATCTGGAACTCCTTTAGCATATTGATCAGCATACTCTGCTAGACAGAAACAAGAGCGTCCAAATAATTAGGCTCTCTTCAGCAAGTTTCCCATGTCTTCTTTGGTAACATGGATGATGTCTCCGTTTACTGCTCTTGCATGGCCAGATTCATCTCTGTAGACTCCATATTCATCTTTCTTTTCCCAAAAGAAACGACGAACTCCGTTGGTGAAGGCTCTCTTTCCATATTCCCGGTGCATATCGATCGATGCGAGTCTCCATGCATCGGTCGATGGCCGTTTTCTTTGGTGCAGATCGTTTTCGATGATAGGTCCATTGGCCATCTGGAGGATGTCTGCAACATCTTCTGTGGAGGTTGGAATGATTCTCCCATCTATTGCTCGTGCATGACCATCTGTATCCCTGAAAATACCATACTCATCCGGAATTAGTGAATTTAAATCAAATTTAGATGCTCGTACCTCAGATGGTGTTGTTGCAGGATCGGTTAGTGGTTGGAGATTGATATCGATCGAAGGAGAGTGCTCCATATTACTGCATTGGATTGGACCGCGGGTTGTAGTGGTGTTGTATCCACTTCAAAACTTTCGTGATAACTGCTGGCCCAACTTCCAATCGAGTAATCTCCGTCGTGTGGCTTATGTGGGGCATGGACAGGTGCATCGTAGGTGTCGCTTATGAGTTCGAAACGTCATTTGAGCGATATGGGATAGGGGGTCGATGGACGATCGATCGATGGACTAGGGGTCATATCAGTCGATGCTCATCGGAGGAAGGTCGGGATAGGAGGGTGTTCTGCATCTTCGCAAAGAAATCGGTACTCTATGGCTCATTCCTCCTCATAATCTTCATCATACTCCTCCTGAGTAGTGATACTAGCTAGTTCGGGTATGTAATGATCGTTTTCCCACTCATCTATGCTGAGATCAGCTTCTGGAAACTCGTCTTCGATTTTCTGGAACTCCTTATTGATCGATGACCATGTGGTTCTGTCGGTCGACGGGTCTGCACTGGTATCGGTCGATGGTGAAGGGTTGTCATCGGTCGATACTGCTTCTTCGGTTTCATACTCTCCCATAGAGTCAGACTCGTGGGCACAGAAACATGTGGCTACGAGTGTTGAGCTTGCTGACCTTGGAAACTTGATGACTGGAATAGGGTTGTAGTGGATGGAAGGGTTGATAAGGGTTAGGCAGAGCTTGTTGGTTTGTAGGTCACAAACGGCTCCAACTGTGGCTAAGAAGGCTCTTCCAAGTAATAGAGAAGTCTTGAAGTTGAGCTTATTGGAGAGGACATGGAAGTCTGTAGGAATTAGGGTTTCTCCAATCTGTACCTCAAGATTGCGAACGATGCCTCCAGAGCTTTGCTGAGAACAATCCACAAAGATGAAAGTTTCTTCAGAAGGCTCTACCTTCAGACCTAGATGGTCTGCCATAAGCTTGGGTAAGATGCTAACTCCAGATCCTGTGTCACATAAGGCACGGGGGAACGCAACACCTCTGATGGAACTAGGTATTGTGAACTTCCCTCGATCACTCTTCTTCTCCAGTGTTATCTTCTGCTTTAGACTATCTCTGACTTGGTGAAACATTCTCTTGATGTCGTCTTCTGTCTCCTTCGTTTCTCTGAAGAACATCCACAATCTGTGTGAAAAATAGGTTTCTTCAAAAGGTTTCTCTTTAGGTATTTTGAGGACTCTTTTTCTGAAGCTTGACAACTCCTTCTCATTAGCTTCCCTTTTATAAGGCTTAGGTATCTTCTCTTTCCTTTTCCTGAGAAATCTTCCCTGAGTTTCCTTTTCTATCTCCATGGACTCAAAGATATATGTGGGTCTCTCTTTTAGGGCTGCTGTTAGGGCTTCTAGTGGTGTAATACTGCCCCCGGAAAGCGTCAAGACGTGCACAATCCATCTTAGGAAGCTGCACTCGGCGTTGGGGTACTGTGTATCGATTGACACTGGCTGGAGTGTGTCGGTCGATACCAGGTTCTTGGTGTCGATCGATGACAGGGTCATCATGTCGATCGATGATAGGGATGGGTGGATGTGGGTGACGTGTTGCGAAGGTGGCGTGAGACATAATCTTGACGGAATTGCACTCGCGAGGGTTTTCGCCTGAGTCTATCGATCAACACTCGTCAAAGTCTATCGATCGACGTACTAAAGGCGATACTGATCGATGTTTAGCTGGTGATATCGATCGATAGTAGTCGTAGGCGAAATCTCTTTCACTCTCATCATCAGATCTCTGAATCTCTTCTACTACCTCTTGCCAAAATTCATCATCCAGGATGGCATTGATGTTCTGGTTGTGGGCAAACTCCTGCTTCTTAAGTGCTTCTCCTATCTGAAACACTAAGGTTTCTAGCTTCTTTCACATGGGTGCTGAGGGCATCTATCTTCGTGGTGAAGGTAGTGTAGACAAAATCGATCTTTCCATTGAAGTTTACCTCGAGCTTCTGATGACTCTCAGGTATCTTGTCTATCAACTCCTCCAATTTAGTATCTTGGGTGGGTGGGTGTGGATTTGAGTAGAAGGCACTTCCATAGCTTCAGTTGTTGTTATGGTTGCTGCTGCTGAAGTTGTTGGGCTTCTGGGAATTCTGGTTGAAGTTGCTTCTCTGGCCTATGAAGTTTCTGTATCCTCCTTGGTTACCAGATCTCTGAAAACCAGCTCCACTAATCCAGTTGACATCTTCTTCAACAATGTCTGAATCTTCCACTGAACAGATCTGCTTGTTTAGGAGCTTCTCAATGTTGTATAGCTGTGCTTGAACTTCATTGATGTACTCCTTCCCAATGGATGATGTAGTCTGTGTCACAGAGTTCCTTGTGCTGTTGCTGGAAGCCAATTTATCCATTAGCTTGATAGCATTCTGCGGGTTCCTGGTGGTGAAGTTGCCATCACTAGCTGTATCAAGGGCTCTCTTGAAATCTGGGCTGATGCCTCTGTAGAAAGTGCAGAGCAGTTGCACTTTGTTGAATCCGTGGTGTGGGCAGTCTCGCTGCTAGGATTTGAATCTGTTCCAAGTATCCTTGAATGACTCTTCAGGGTCTTGGGTGAATGTAGCAATTTTCTTCCTCCAGTCTTCATGGCCTGAATCATCAAAGAAATTACGCAGGAAGGCGTGCTTGATGTCACTCCAGGTGGTAAGGGAACCTGGTGGTAGTTTTCTCAGCCACTGCAAAGCTTCTCCAGATAGAGAGTACTTGAAAAGCTTGCAGAAAAGGTAGTCTTGAGGGACTCCTTTTGCTTTGACTAGGGTTACAAGATCCTCGAACCTCTCCAGATGGTCCATAGGATGCTCATGGGGCAAACCACAGAAAGGGATTTGTCCTACAAGTGTGTAGTACTGCGGCTTGAGCTCGAAATCTCCTCTCTGAATAGCAGGAGGGAGGATGGCTGATCGGTTTGAATAGAACTGATCCGGACGGTTGAAGTCAGCCAAAGTTCTGGTCTCTTCTACAGGTTGAATGATGCCTGTAGTTTCTTGTTCAGGAATGACCTCCTTCTGATCATTCAGCTTCTGACCCGCTGCATTTCGCAAATGACCAACTTGATCACGCAGGTCTGCATTCTCATCGGGTATGAGAATCATAGGCGCTACCATGTCTCGCCGGTTAGTATGGATCGATGTAGGGTGAGGTGTATCGATCGATGTCAAGTGAAAGGTATTGGTCGACTAACGGTTGTTGATGTCGATCGATGAGGTGGTGTTGGTATCGGTCAACGAACGGTTGTTGATGTCGATCGATGGGATGGTGAGGGAATCAGTCGACAAACGGTTGTTGATTGTCGGTGGAAAGCGCGTATCGGTCGATAGACAGGTGTTGGTATCGATCGATGTGGAGCGTAGGTCTTTGCGGATGCTACGTTCCAGATTGTTGGGATCTTCTGAGTACAAAAGTTTCTTGTCCTTGTTGCTTCTAGTACTGCTGGGCATGTACCTGAAAAAGACAAAAAGAAAAAGAAAAAAAAATTTGTCAAAAGATTGAAAAATAAAAAGTAAAAAATAACCTAGACTGAATCAGATTAAATCTAATAGTAATCTTAGTTACCCGGCAACGGCACCTAATTTGATATCACTCAAATGTTTAACCCTAAGGAGAGAATTACTCTCTCAAATAAGAGGTTCAATCGTAGTACTTAGGGATCGAATCCACAATGAACTAGAGTCACAAAAGATAATCCTACGTGATTAAGCTAGGTTGATTAGGTTTAAAAAAATAAAGAAAAGTTGGTAGCAATGGTAAGTTACTAAGGAGAATGGGTTTTGGAACAGTAAAAGAAAGTAGCTAGATTCAAGGTTACTATTCGGAAAATCAGGATTATAAACCTATGGATGTCTTAACGAATTGCTTGCAAATATATGAGAACTTCAATCCTTAGACAACTCTATAGCTGTCGCTAGTTAGACTCGTCCATTGATCTGATTGCCGACAAAATCGATCGATGTTGCTATCGCAGTGTCGATCGATATGTTTTGCCATTGATCGATTACTCTATAGGAGTATCGATCGATATAGCATCGGATCGAATTGAAACTGTGTTCACCCGAGAATTTCTATTAGACCGCCTATCGCACGTGCCTAATAGAGTCTGAGCTTAGCCAAATGATTTCAGGATAATGACTATTAGATTAGTCACTCCATAATCATACTTCTAGGTAGCTAATCTAGAGCAAGCATTAGGGTTCATTTGGATAATAAATATAACAACTCAACACTCCATAGTTGGGGCTAATCCCTCATAACTATTTGAACCCTAAATCTAACAAATGAATCTACTCAGACATAGTCAAGTGATTCATAGCAAAAGAATAAGATGAAAAGAAAATACTTTATTGCTAAGTATAGAATAGAATACAAAACTAAAACTCTTTGTTTTCATATTATTCCTTCTCTAGGGCTCATAGGCATAACTATAAATATGAGTACAATTAGGTTAAAAACTCGTCAGGGGCAATCTTGTAATTTGGTGAGAACTTGGGCTTCAAGTCGGCCAAGTAAATCTTGCTCATCACGCTCTGTATCGATCGATGGTACATATTGTACATCGATCGATGGAGTATCTCGACTTCAACTTCTACGGAAGCGTTATCGATAGATACATCGATCGATTTCACAAGGTGTGTATCGATCGATATATGTCTCTTATTGTTGGATCTTCATAGTCATCTTCGAAAACTCTCCTTTAAACTCCATAAGGCACCTAAATCATCACTTTACTACAAAATTCTCCTGAACCTGAAAACATACCTAATAGACTCCAAAACATAGATAATTATCATAAAAACATATCAATACCATGACCAAAAACGGGTCAAAATCATGGTATATTATTTATTTTTCGAGGCCAAATCTTAACACAGTGCATGTTTACTTTTCGAGGCCAACCATCTGTAGATAAACCTGCAGTCACAATTTAGACTTCTAAATTTAATAAATACAATTTTTTGTTTGTTTGCATCCAAAGGTAAGCAATCACCTAGTTAGAAGAATGCCCATGTCTATAACAAGTTTGATAAGTCCATATAGAATTGTGTGAAATCTCATTAAAGTTCGTTTTTGTAGTGAAGAAACAATACAATTGTCATCTGAGCAACATTGCATTTTCTTTCCAACAAACGGCAAAATGGTGATGACATGGAGTTGGACAATCATTTCCTAGCCAGCCGCATTCTCTGAAGTCAACAAATGAGGGAAAAAAATCAATCCCATGTGAGCTTCTTTGATTATATTAGGTGCTTCATGTAGGTGAAAGATTTACTTACTAATCAATCTTGAAAATGCTCATTAGAGGAAGACAGAAAGAGAGACATGAGTTTTGGTGGATGGTTTTGTGGCTGTTCTCTGGTTGGGTTTAGTGTTTTTTGAGCCAGTTCCGATGCCATGAGTAAGAAACCAATGAAAACAAACGAATAAAGAAACTGTGGAATTATACCTGTTAGATTTGCAGGATTAGAAACAGAGAAAAACGTGAACCCATTAGAGATAATGGCAGGCAAAGAGGCATCCTTGTCTATCAATAGCTGATAAATACAAATGCTAAATGATTTCATATGAGTTTTACAAAAAAAAAATTAGAAAGAGAAACCGGGTTATTCAATTATTTGGTTAAGCAAAGTATATATGTACATATTACCCGATAACATTGCGTGTTGTTGTCACATGAAATCTAATGGAGGTCTGTACTCCCAGCACCTTCAATACAAAACCAAAGTGCCAATGGAAAACAATAAGCTAGAGTTAAGTTTTTCCCTTAAAAATCTCAGCATCAATCGGTTAATATGATAATAACGGTTAAAGATAAAGTACCTGCATCAGAATGACATGGCAGAATCATGCGACGCCATTAGTCGATTAAATTGTCCTATGTGGACAGTAAAAAGCCTAGAATAAGAACTTTTAATAGTGTAACATTAAAACTGAAATTAGGTATAATTAATCTTTTTTAATTTGTTTCATGTTGATTAATTTTTATGTTAATATGTTATAATAAAAATGATCAAATATTTTTTTCAATTTATTTTTTAGTTGATAATTATTTTGTACGTATCATAGAATAACCCACAAAAATTTTAACTGTAAAAAACATCAAGCATAATTTCTAATAATTTCTAATGATAATGACGAGATGATGGTAGAACAACCAAATGTGGAGGCAGCACGAGCCATTCGAGAAGCCTAGGACTCGGATCTCCCTATCTTAACTAGAAAAAGCACTTGTTTTAAGTCAGTCCCTAAGTCACTTGTAGGTGTGTACCAGTGCGACAAGAACCATGAATCGCTTCAGAGAAGCTCATCTTGGCGTTTTCAAAAAGGATTCTATGGTTGACTACCCTGCAAAGTTCATCAAGCTTGTCGAAATATTGAAGACAACCAAGTATGTAGCCACATATCTTCTATCTTTCTAATTTGCACCCCTAATTACCAGCAAAATGATACCGTGACCATTACCTTTACCATGTTAGCCGGAAAATTATGAACTTGGTTGTAATCTTTTCTTAGTAGCCGTCTATTTTAGTTGTCGTTTTACGTATTCGTAACCGGCTAACACAACCACTCTCAACCATAATTACATAACTCTTGTATGCAGGTCTATATTTGTGGGGGGAGGGGGTGGGCATATCAGTTTCCGCCAAAGACCTGTTAGATATTGACCAGAGGACTAAGCCTCTTTTTGCTAAGGTCATCACTACTTATACTTGCATGATCCAAAATTTTTACTCTTTTTTTTTCAGATGCATTATTCTCGTGTTGTGACAATGCCACAGTCAAAGACCCACCCAAGCGTGTTGTTTCTTGACACCAAGTTTGTATCTATTCTCTCCAGGAACTTCTCCATATTTAGTAGGGCTTCACAGAAAGATGATTCTGTGTTCACTCCCAACCTGTTGGAAATTACATCTAACCTCAGACCACAAGCAGCTGTTTAATCATTATTTAGCCATCTATGTTGTTCAATTAGCGTTCCATGTTTTTATATGTATTCAAACGTGAAACCTTAATGACATAATGCCACATATGACATTTTCCAGTTTCCTATTCAGATAGCCGTTACAATGTATATAATTCCCAACCAACAAGCCGATTAGCAAGATTCACATAATTAATAAACCTTAATTTTACCTTTTGTTAAAAAAGGCTACATAACTTATATGGACTTTAAATTTCAATGAACCATAAAAAACGAAGTGGTTAACCGTAAATATTAGTTTCATACTTAAATTCAAAATCTAACACTTAAGTTGGCAAAATTTCATAGCCATAAAACAACCGACATATCCGTAACAAACTATAACATACTCGGCGGCCAATACACTACAGTAAAAAAAACATTTTTTCCAACCCTTTTTACGAAAAACATATCCGTAACTCAAACGTATATTTATATAATTTCCAACCAACAATCCGTAACAATATATATAATTCCCAGCCAACAACCCTATTAGCAAGAATCACATAAGTGGTAAACCTCAATCGATCTTTCGCTTGTTAAAAAAAAGAGGCAACATAACTCATACGGACCTTAAATTTCAATGAACCATATAACGAAGTGGTTAACCGGAAATATTAGTTGCATACAAAAATTTAAAATTTTACATCTTAAGTTGGCTCCACATGTTAAAAAATTTCATAAGCATAAAACAACCAACATATCCATAACAACCACTAGCATAGGCGGCTAATACACTACATTTAAAAATGGTTTTTACCGACCCCTATTAGGAAAACAAACTTATCCGTAACACAAGTGTACATAGCCGTAACTAACTAAAAATAGCATAACCTATAACACAACGTTTTAGTGAATAAAACTTAGTTAAAACCCACCATCATCCCCAGTCCCATCAGAGGAGGAGTTGTGGTTCTGCGTGGGCAAAGTGCTGGTCTCTTGATTTGTTGAGCCCACACACCCTATTCTAAATCCAAGTGCTGGTGGCGGCAACAGATTTGCTTTGTATTTCTTGTTTTCCTCAACCGGTATTTCTGATGAACCACTGACTGCAGGCACGCTCTTACTACATCCCCCTCTTGTGGCTTCACAACAAGGTTTCAAGGAAATCAGTTCAATTACATTGTACATTATGTATAAACCTATCGAAAATAACAAAAACTTTTTGCATTAAAAATTCATTTCCCGTGTCGGGGACAGCTAGAGTTGTTTTTCACCCTACGTTTATAGTGTCAGACGGAGCCACAACCAAGTCCAAATTCTCACATGATCCTATGGAGGAAGCCTCAGTAGCATCTACAGCCGCGGCATCTCCGTCACACTCATTGAGTAGTAGTTTATTTGATGTTTCTACCATTCATCTAACACTTATTATATAGAGGAAAACCTATACAACTTATATAGATTGGATCGCATGCATGGCTAATATGCAATATATACCGTGTCTCCGTAGTGAAAAGTTTTTCGATTTTTTTAAGTGCATTGAGTGGTCAGATGGGTCGGCTATCAGTGCAAACGGATGCTACACGAATATACTCAAGTTTCTGTACATATTGGTTTAGTAATGATTAGCTGCATGGATACCATCACAAACTCCTCAGCTTCTCGCGCGCGTGACGAAGAAGCATAGGGGCAACAGCGTATTTTCACCTTTAAAATTAGTGGGCTTCACCCTTGGACCTCCGCTTTATCCATCCGTGCAAATTTGTTATGTTTAGGTGAATTTGTGTGCAAATCACTCTACAATTTATTTATTTTATAAATATTTATATCATGTGAGGTTTTAAAAGATTAATGATCATGGTTTTGTGTAAATGCTCACATGTGTGCATGAGTTCTTTTTTCAAAAAAATATTAAGTTCAATTACCAACTCTGAAACAATTTTTTTTCCAAAATAACATATATTGAATTGTACATAAGTTTACAAAATATATTATATAAGATAATAAAACAAAAAATATGCAACTTATAAAATATTCTGATTTTAACCAATTTAGCATCAAGAAACAATTAAGTTATAGTTTAGAGGAATAAATACAATTTAATATATCAAGAAATAATAGAAGTAATCAGATTATGTATTACAGTCAAAGACACATGTCTATATAAGACAAACTTTACTTTTATATTTCATGCATATAAATGATAAAAAAAATTAATAATTAATAAGTAAATAAAAAAATTATCAAAGAATTATTGTGATTTATTTCAAAATATCTATATTCTTGCATGGACACGGGAGAGTCACCTAGTAATGTTTAAAAATAGATATATCTATGTCTATGCATAAATAGTTTTGTTGATTGTCAAGTATTCAATTGCATTGAGTTTCAGTCATTTAGAATAATGAGCCGATAGTAACTTGAGTATAAATAATATTAGTTCCTGAAATATGCATCCGTTTTAGAGCAGTAACAATGATAATATCTGAGTGAGTTTCTGAAGAATGAAAAGAAAGAAGAAAATTAATTGGAGGACATGGAAGAGTCTCTGGCACAAAAGACTTCAAAATTGTTTTGAGAAACTAGTTCTACTTATGTGTATCTGCTAGTGGCTTATATTAATCTCATCAAAATATTATTACAATTATCATTTTTAATAAATGTTATATTCATTTACCCAAATAACATTTTTTACAATGACTATTACTTTAGTCGAGTAGTTAAAAAAAGACTAGGAATATGCCCATCATTGCCGTAAGCTAGAGCACCCATTGCTTTCATACTTGAGATTCATTTCTTATTTGTTTGTCAATTATTTTGATGGTAACCAACAGATTTCTTGGTTCTTCACCACGACTTCTTCTATTTCGTTCGTTCGTTCCATATGGAGTACAGGGCCATGCTTGATACCAAGCATATCAAGCATTAGCTTCGGGGCCTTAAAGTTTATAACCATTATAAGGGGGTAATTTTATTTGTTAGTTTGGTTGGTTTGAAGGTGGTTAGTGTAAGTTAACATCCTAAGTTTGATAACCAAGTTTTCACTATTTTTCTTTCTTTGCAGTTTGAATCATATACTTTATTAAAAAGGAAATAAATATTTTAGAATTATAGAAATAACTCATGCTTTCCATCATTTCTAATATTGTGTAAGGAAAAGGTTATAATAAAAAAAAATGTGTTAAAAAAACATAAAAAATAAATAACTAACCTGATTCTTTTCGAAAACACAAGATAGTTTTTCAATTTTTGTACTTGTTCATGGTTTTTTCTCTGTTTATTAAGTCTTGGTTATAATATTTCTTGGTATAAAAAAATTTGGATACTTTTAGAAGAAAAAAATGTTTATAAAAAGTTGGAAATTAACGGGCCAAATTTTTTTTACAACTTCTAACTTGATAAATCTCAGGCACGACCTTGATGGAATACTGAGTTGCCTGAAAACGTATCTGAGAAGAAACCTTTGAATTTTGTTCCTCATCTTGTCATTATAAATACAAATGATCTCATCCCATTCACTTGTATAATTCATTATTAGCAAATATTGTATATTTATCATATAAGATATTACAAAGAGCACACCAGGATTTTTTTTCTCTCTGGCAATAGCGACGGCGAATACCTACTAGGGTTTTGATGGTTTGGCAAGGATGGGATCCAGGAGATCGAGGAGAACGGAGGATTCGAGGAGATCGGAGGGTTCGAGGAGATCGGAGGGTTTCGAAAGGTTAATCATAAGGAGGATCGACCTGGAGAAGGGGCTCTGGGATTACAAGAGGGGTATTGGATTTGGGGTGATCTCAGTCATAATGGCGAGATCGCTAAGTTATGGATTCGAAAGGCTATGCTGGAACATGAGGATGAGTGGTGCTCCATATGGCGAGTATCGACATGTATCTCTAGTATGTATTTTGAGCTATATGTTGACAGTTATACTAGTGGGAATAGGGAACTATGGATTTATCAGAAGAATATGTGTCTGGCACATGAAAATATGTGAGATCTCTGTTTGGTACTATCGGTCATATGGTTGTTTTAAGTGTTATCTTGGGCTTTTGATTGTCAAGCATTGTTGTGATTTGGTCTTTTTTCACTAGTGCAGTTTTATGTATAGCTTTATATTGTCCCAGATTACAGAACGTATGTATGAATGCAATGAGGCTGTCTCAAGTTCTGTGTTTGGTCTCTTTAAACCAGACACAGAGGTTACTGGTTTATATGGCAAAGGTTTGGAGAAACGAAATAGAGACGATGCAGATTGGTGAAAGGTTGGTAATAAGGAGGGCTGGTAAGGCTTATTTGTACCATGCTTTTAGCTCTATGATTGTGTTATGAGGGCATAACGACTATGAGAATATGCAAGGAAGTGAGGGGTATTGTGACTTGGTGTCTCAAATGGAACCAGTAGGGAAATCATGTGCAATATCTCTTGTAGGATGGGAGTATTAGGGTTTTGGTGTCTTAAGTTTATTTTATGTTTTCTCAATAAGCTCTTGGAGCAAGTTTGATTGGTGTTTCATGTTATCTCTAAGTATTCTAAGTTTGTTATTTTTGCATGTTTTGTTTCGATATTATTCGAATGAAACTGGTTGTTTGGTTTACTGGTACTGTTGTTATGATTTATTAAAAAGGCTCACAGGTTTAAATATTGGGTGTGACACAGGTTTCCCTATAACGGGAGGGAGGTGGATTAGAAAACTGGAGAGGAGACGATTATCATCGCTGTGGAGAGGGTTACCTAGTCATCTTGCATGGCTGGTCTCATCAAACCAGAGCCTGAGAGAAGCGACGGAAAGGGAGGTTAAAGGGAAGTGGCATATGGGTTTCAAAAGCTCGTATATAAAGGGACCAAGCATGTTAATACAATTATAGAACTCAACCCTAGAAAAGCACAAAATAGAGAATTTTGATAGTGTACAAGTAGATTGAGGTGAAAAACGAAAGGATTTCGTCAAAAACAAGAGAGGAATTGAGAGGTTTTTATTTTCGGTAGGGTTTATAGAATGGTGAATGAAACGGCGGCGAGTTAAATGAGACTCGACCTCGACGATTCCACATCGATTGATATGAAAATGGTTGTATCGATCGATTTTAATCCTACACCTAAAATTTTCGATTTATATTATTTGATTTTTTTTTTTGAAAATTTAAAAACTAAAATTATAAAATTATAAAATTAAAAATCTAAAAGTCAATCAATGGGTTGCCTCCCATTCTGCGCTTATTTTTAGTCTTTAGATTGACTGACGGAATTTACTATTCCGTATTTGGGGAACTGAGCCTTAACGGGCGGCTATTAGGCGGTTTGGCCGAATAATCCTTAATTTGTTGGCTGTTTACAATAAATTATTCTCCTTTCTCGTTGATCAGCGTTATGCTCTGTAAGGCTGGACTTCCATAATCGTGAAGGGTCCTGACAACCGAGATCGGAGTTTTCCAGGAAACATGGTTAACCGAGAATTGTAGAGAAGCACTTGGTCATTCGGTTCAAAGTGTCGAGATAGGATTTTCTTATCGTGGTAGGCTTTTGTCTTCTCTTGGTATAGCTTCGAATTCTCGTAGGCTAAATGCCTGATTTCATCCAGTTCATTGAGCTAAATAAGTCTTTTCTCAGTAGCTGGCTTGATATCCAAATTCAATAATTTAATAGCCCAAGCTGCTTTGTGCTCTAGCTCAACTAATAAGTGGCAGGATTTTCCATAGACTAGATGGAAAGGTGTTGTTCCCAGCAGAATTTTGAAAGCAGTTCGGTAAGCCCAAAGTGCGTTGTTTATCTTGCGAGACTAATCTTTCCAAGAGATTCTGTCAGTCTTTTCGAGGATTTCTTTGATGCGTCTATCTGAGACTTCGACCTGCCCATTCGTTTGCGGTTGGTAGGGCATAGCAACTCTATAGAGAACACCATTCTTTTTAAGAAATCCTTCGAATATTTTATTGATGAAGTGAGTTCCACCGTCGCTAATCACAACTCCTGTAGAAGGAGAACCACTATTCCTCTACATCGCGGTATCGACGACCGCCGTAAGTGGTGTCCTCATCCAAGAAGAACGCGGCGAACAAAAGCCAATCTTTTACGTAAGTAAGACGCTACTGGACGCGGAAACACGATTTCCGATGATGGAGAAATTGGCATTAGCGGTGGTCATGTCGGCAAGGAAACTGAGACCATATTTTAAGTCTCACACTATTGTCGTTCCCACTTCTTTCCCTCTCTGCACAATTCTGCACAGTCCCAGCCAAATCGGGAAGATTAGCAAAATGGGCAATCGAGCTGAGCGAGTACGACATCGAATATCGCGCAAAGACTTGCGCGAAATCGCAAGTACTAGAAGACTTCTTAGTGGAACTCCCGACGGGAGGCACACCCGACCAATAGCCGAACTCGACCTGGATCCTATACGTTGACAGACCCTCATCCAAACAAGGCTCCGGGATCGGCATCCGACTCGCATCCCCAACCGGAGAAGTGTTGGAACAATCGATTCGATTGATTTTCCCAGCTTCAAACAACGAAGCCGAATACTAGGCCTTGATCGCAGGATTACGACTAGCTCGCGGTCTAAAGATTCGTAATCTTCACGCTTACTGCGACTCCGAGCTAGTGGCTAGCCAGTTCAGCGGAGAATACGAGGCAAGGGATGAAAGGATGGAAGCATACCTGACCTTGGTAGATGACCTAACCCGAAAGTTTGATCAATTCGCCCTTACTAGGATCCCTCGATATGAAAACGCCCAAGCAGACGCCCTGGCCGCCTTGGCATCCAGCTCGGATCCTGGTTTGAGCAGGGTGATTCCCGTGGAGTTCATCGAGCACCCTAGCATCGGACCGCCCGTAGTCATAAACCTGATCAACGAACCGGAAGACGATATCAATGTAAATGATAATCGTCCAGCCGCAGATCAGTCCGATTACTGATTCGGCCGTCCATGGATGGAAACAATCCTCGCATACATAACCAACGGAGAACTCCCATCGGAAAAATGAGCGGCCCAAAAAATAAAGACTCAGGCCGCATGGTACGTTCTAGTTGACGGAGAATTCTATAAGTGGAGATTCTCTTGACCACTTATGACCTGCGTGCAAGGAGAAAAAGCGCTGCGGATAATGCAGGAAGTACATTCCGGGTCCTTTGGAAACCATTCCGACGGAAGATCTCTCGCAATAAAAATCAAACGTCACGGGTATTTCTGGCCAACGATGGTCAAAGATTGTGAGGATTTCTCGCGAAAATGTGAGAAGTGCCAACGGCACGCTCCAACTATCCATCAACCAGCCGAAGTTCTCTCGTCTATCTCGGCACCACATCCGTTCATGCGATGGTCAATGGATATAGTCGGGCCGATGCATGCGTCGAAACAAAAACGTTTTCTATTAGTCCTAACCAAATTTTTCTCCAAGTGGGTCGAAGCAGACTCTTACGCAAGCATCAAAGACGCCCAAGTAGAGCGTTTCGTATGGAAGAATATAGTTTGCAGACACGGAGTCCCATATGAAATTGTAACGGATAACGGGTCTCAATTCATCTCGACTAGATTCGAAGCTTTCTGCGAGAAATGGAAAATACGATTGACAAAATCAAATCCAAGATATCCTCAAGGAAACAGACAAGCCGAGACCATTAATAAAACTGTACTCGACGGCCTCAAAAAATGCCTCAACGCCAAAAAGGGTAAGTGGGCAGAGGAGTTCAAAAGAGTTTTGTGGTCGCACCACACGACCCCGAGACGACCGACGGGTGAAACCCCTTTTTCCCTCGTGTACGGAACATAATGCATGATCCCAGCATAAGTCGAATCCAAGAGTGCGCAGAAGGCTACTTCCGGAAAGGGAAGAGTCGAACAACCTAATGCTGCTCGACGAACTCGATCTGGTTAACGAACGACATGATCAGGCCCTCATCCGAATTAAGAACTATCAGCAAGCGGCAGCAAAATACTATAACTCAAACGTACAAGGCCACAGATTTCGAGAAGGCAAACTAATCTTATGAAAAGTCTTCCAAAACACCGCAGAACGAAACGCCGAGAAATTGGGAGCCAACTGGGAAGGACCATACAAAGTCATAAAGGTAGTCCGGCCGGGAGTGTACAAAATCGCGAACATACAGGGCACCAAAATTCCCTGATCATGGAACGCGATGCATCTCAAACAATACTACCATTAGGAAACAAGCCCGCAAAACACTGAACTACGAGACGGCTTGATCCCCCCTAAAGGGTACGTAGGCATCTTGTCGCAGGACAAGACCAGCTGTCCCCCCCCCCCCTCATTAAAAAGGGGGGGGGGGGGTAGGTGAGTATACGTATACTCGTATACTCCCGAAATTTCAAACTCAAAATTTGTCAAACTTTTATCAGCGATGCAGCGAGAGAAAAAACGAAATCCTGAATATAGCAAGACGTCGTCAATGTTCAGAAAACCGTTTCTCTCCAACAAAAAAAAATTAACAGTCCATCCGCGACTATAAAAAGACATACATAATTTCTTAAGAAACAAATCCTTTCTGAAGGTCCAACCAACGTTAACACCTACCACCTAAAGTTTGTTGCTGATCACAACAAACTCGCAACAGTTCTAAACAAGCTCAAGTTATCTCGCAGAGATAGCTCTCATACACCCGACACAAGGGTAATATAGCGCGAAAAAAGATATCCAAACTTTTGGTCAGCACTTTCGGGAGACTTAAAAATTGTCCCCGGTGAGATGCTCGTTTCCAACCAAACGAATAGTATAAGCCGAGAACCTATCGCGGATTCTAAATCGGTATGGAATCAGGTTAAAATCGAAATGGCAAAACGAAAGCCGACTAGTCATCGCATAGCCTCAACGAGCAAACGAATAAAGCGATCCACAAAGGAGAAGGAATGCGAGACGACAACTCGCGGACCTCCCTCAATATCAACTCAAAACAAAAGGTTAACGCACACTGATTGTTTAATAAAAAGTTTCCGAAGCAACAGGGATTCGAAGCCATGATGGTCCGTCCCAAATAAATACAAAGGCCACTCTCGGCCAACATACGAAAACATAATTTTTTTATAAAAAAATCTCTCATACGAGATTACAACCTCAGACACCCTCCACACACGGAGTCTCGTCCTCATCCATTGCCTCGCTGGCACACGCAACCACACCTTCACCTTCCTCGGCGACCTCTGGAGCTTTGCTCTCATCCACGCTGGGCTGGAGGGCGCACTCGGTCGCAAGAGGCGGATCGGAGTCACTTCCCTTGACATGAACATCTTCCTTGGTCTCACGGACCGTTAATCCCTCAACGCTCTTCATCTTGTGCTGAAGTCTGTGCAACTCCAAAGCCTTAGCATTCTTCGCATCCTTCGCCTTGAGCAAAGAACTCACAGTCTTTCCGAGATCGCGCTCCAAGTCGCTGATCCTAACCTCGAACTGAGACACCTCTGCGGAATGCGCTTCTTCAATCACCTTCAACTTCTCTTCGAGCTGAGCGGACTTCTCCTGCGACTCAGCCAACTCCTTCGCCAAACGCTCAACTTCGGATCCGCATTCATTAATCACTCCATCGATTAATGAAACAAACTAAAAGAACCGAGATAGACGATCAGACACCAATTTAAAAAAAAAAATCTTTTTAAGGTGTACTCGTGAATCAATACCTTGGCGCGGTGTTGCGACATCAGAACCGATCTCAGCGCTTTGCTTGACGAAGGACCAGCCTCTGGAACCTTCGTGCATCTCTTTCTCTTGGGAGCATCAGGGTTCACGCAAGGTCTCTTACGACCTTTGGCTGGAGCAGCCAACGTCGCGCTAAGCGCCGGAAGTCCTAAGACGATCACCCTCTTGACTGGAGGGGGAGGTTTCGAGGCTGTAGCCGGCTCGACCTCAGCTGGTTCAACCTCGGTGGAAGCCGCTACAGTTTCGGTCTCAGCAAGGGTCGGGACATCGGAAGAACTCGATGGTTCGATTGTGGCACTCGCCGCAGGTTCCGCTGCAGCACTCACCACTTCGCCTGGAACAACGTTGGACTCTTCCGCAGGAACAAGCAGATCTGTGGGGGCTGCGCAAGTCGGCGCCGTAGCGCCCTCAGCATCACAACGATCCATCTCTTCATGGAACGAAAGGAACTCAGAGATGCGAGCAGCCTGCAAGTCCCCGTAGGGTTGGAACTAGCTGGGACGTCATGGTTTTGTTGATCAGCTTGGGAAGAAGACATCTTAACAAACAAATTTTCTAGAGAGAAGTTGGAGGAAATTTGAAAGATTGAAGATATGTGAAGTGATGATCCAATACTTATAGAAAAGAAGAGCTCATCTTCCGTGATAAGACGTATCACAGTCGTGGATTTCGATTAAACAACTCCACTCGCCCGCAAAAACCTTCTTCAAAACTTGCGAGCTGGGGGGCTAACTGTTGGTGTCAAAAAAAGGTAATCTCGAAATCAACGTCAACGATTATTTCTGATCAGAATTTCGTGAAAGGATCTCAAATCAAAAACCCGAAACATCCAACCCGCCGTAATCACAAGTAGGTTCGATCAAACCAGCTCGCCGTACGGTGACCTGGGGCGTACCGGACCAGATCGCCATACGGCGAGCTGGTGGCCACGAACCTTGTTGGTGTCGAAAACCGTAATCTCAAAATCAACGTCTGCGATAGCTTCTGTAAAAGATGGAACCATTATTTTCCGCAAAATCATTTTATAAAATGATTAATACCGTTTTATAAAACTCGAAGATCGTTTTATAAAAACTCGAGAGATCGTTTTATAAAAACTCGAAGATCGTTTTATAAAACTCGAGAGATCGTTTTATAAAACTCGAGAGATCGTTTTATAAAAACTCGAAGATCGTTTTATAAAACTCGAGAGATCGTTTTATAAAACTCGAGAGATCGTTTTATAAAAACTCGAAGATCGTTTTATAAAACTCGAGAGATCGTTTTATAAAACTCGAGAGATCGTTTTATAAAACTCGAGATCGTTTTATAAAACTCGAGAGATCGTTTTATAAAACTCGAGATCGTTTTATAAAACTCGAGAGATCGTTTTATAAAAACTCGAAGATCGTTTTATAAAACTCGAAGATCGTTTTATAAAAACTCGAAGATCGTTTTATAAAACTCGAGAGATCGTTTTATAAAACTCGAGAGATCGTTTTATAAAAACTCGAAGATCGTTTTATAAAACTCGAGAGATCGTTTTATAAAAACTCGAAGATCGTTTTATAAAACTCGAGAGATCGTTTTATAAAACTCGAAGATCGTTTTATTAAACTCGAGAAATCATTTTATAAAACTCGAAGATCGTTTTATAAAACTCGAGAATTCGTTTTACAAAACCGCGAAAAACCGAAACCGCCGCAGAACGCGAACTAGTCACGACTAGTTCGCCTGCTGGCGAACTAAGCCGAGCTGGCTTAGATCGCCAGCAGGCGAACTAGAAGGTTCCCGACTAGTTCGCCTGCTGGCGATCTAAGCCAGCTCGGCTTAGATCGCCAGCAGGCGAACTAGACAAGCCCGACTAGTTCGCCTGNGCCTGCTGGCGAACTAAGCCGAGCTGGCTTAGATCGCCAGCAGGCGAACTAGAAGGTTCCCGACTAGTTCGCCTGCTGGCGATCTAAGCCAGCTCGGCTTAGATCGCCAGCAGGCGAACTAGACAAGCCCGACTAGTTCGCCTGCTGGCGATCTAAGCCAGCTCGGCTTAGATCGCCAGCAGGCGAACTACACTCTCTCGACAAGTTCGCCTGCTGGCGAACTAAGCCAAGCTGGCTTAGTTCGCCAGCAGGCGAACTAGACAACCCTTGGCTAGTTCGCCTGCTGGCGATCTAAGCCAGCTCGGCTTAGTTCGCCAGCAGGTGAACTAGAGACCTCCCGGAGCCTCGATTTCCCGCATCCCCGATTTGACCTTACGACACGGTCGCTTTCTGAACCACGGCCGAAATGTCTCTCGTTTCGTCTCGATCCGACTTACCGTTCGAGTTTTACGATAAAAACCGTAAAACTTCGTTTTCTCGGATAGAACTCGAAGAAATCGTATAAAACGGCAACGGTTAAACGAAACACCGAACATTTCCTAAACTATACGATTTATTCGAGATTTCTCGTTGAAATCATAAAAAGACGCGCTTTTAATAGAAAAACGCTGAGTAAGTCTAAAAAACGTGTTTTTAATAAAAGTCGAGTAAATCGTAAAACTTTGCGATTAACTCGAGAAATTTATTAAAAACGACGTCAGATCAGGAAACGATTCCGTAAAAGTCGGAAAACGGTTTTTATCGCAAAAACGGTCCGGAAGGACCTAAAACGCGATAAAACCCATCTCGCGATTTCAACGGAATCAAACCCGCGGATTTGATAACGTTTTGATGGTTTACTCGCAGAAAGAAAATGAAAGTCAAGCTTAAACATAAAAGGAAGATTTGAAGAGAAATAGAAGATTTCCGCAGAAGAAAAGGAAGGATCGAGAAGAATGGAAAGTTCCCGATTTAAGTCAAATCTGGGCGAAATGGAAAGATCGGATAGCCAAGATGAGGAGTATATAAAGAGGAGGTCTAGGGCAGAAGCATACACACGAAATCAGACCTAGAAGAGACGGCTGC
>CAKOAT010067711.1:1800-109606 GCA_932364175.1 Eruca vesicaria subsp. sativa | reverse complement strand
TAACAGTTGTCGATTCTTATTCAATAAAAGCTTTCTTACGATTTCTTATCTCTTTATTCTTGTTGTTCATCCATATTCCTTTAAACTCGTTTGTTTTAGTGATTTCCGCAGAGATCCAGGACCTCGGGAAAATTAGGGTTTCGCCCTAAGTTTCCATATTTGACGGAAAATCGACAGTGTGGATTTCGGTTCCCACAAACCTGCTTGCCCTACGGCGAGCTGGTTCACTCAAATCAGCTCGCCGTACGTCGAGCTGACCAGTCCAAGCCCTGCTCCCCGCACTCCCGACATGAGGCATACGTCCATCGGCTCCAATCGTGTTCTGAACCGTGTTCGGAACGTCTCTCGTTTCATCTCGATCCATCTTATCAACCAAGTTTTACGATAAAAACCGTAAAGTCTTGTTTTCTCGAAAGTCGTATAAAACGGCAACGGTTAGACGAAACATTGGATATTGCTAAGCTCTATGATTAACACTAGTTGTTTTATAAAAACAGCATCGTATTAAGGAACGATCTTGTTCGAAATCGCAAAACGGTTAAGTCAGAAAAACAGGCTCGGAAAGTCCTAAAGTACGATAAAAGCCCACTCGTGACTTTAAACGAAATCCAACCCAAAGATACGAAGACGGTTTGTCTATTTACTCACAGAAAGAGGATAAATGTCAAGTTTGAAAATAAATAGAATTTTTCTAAAGAAAAAGGAAAAGATCGAGATAAATGGAAGATTTCCGATAAACTCGAATATGGGCGAAAAAGGAAGGACTAAACCGCCTAAGGAGGGATTATATAAGCAGAAGATTGGGGACAAGGGCAGAGGACAAATTCTAGACCTAATAAAACGGCTGTTAGCTTAGACGAATTTAGGACTTAGGTGGCTAGACTAGCAAGTCAGATCCTTAGAACGTTTTGTCGTCTAAGTTCCGCGATTCTTTGTAACAGCATTCAATCTCTTTATCAATAAAAGCTTTTGCGCAAATTCTTCATATATATTATGTTTATATTTTTCGTTTAGTGGTTTCCGCAGAAATCCAGAATCTCGGGAGAATTTGGGTTTTCCCTAAGTTTCCATATACGGAAAATTGACAGTGCGAATTTCGGTTCCCACAAAAACTTATAACTTCTTTAACATTAGTCGGTGCCGGTAATCCGGTCATTACCTCTATCTTATCTTGGTCCACTTCTATTCCGGCGACAAAAACTTTGTGGCCTAGGACAATGCCGTCGTTAACCATGAAATGGCATTTTCTACAGTTGATATATCATGAATTTGACCCATTTTTAGTCATGGTATATTAGTGCTTTTACTACTATTTATTATATTATTGAAACTTTAAAGAATATTTATAGTTTCAGCAGTATTTTGGAAGAAATTGATGTTTTTGGAGAATTTTAAAGATAATTGGAGTAATCACTCGATTTGGAATTGACCACGTTGATCAAGGTCGATACGGAGTGAATCAAGTCGATTGAAATGCACCTTTCATTATCGATCGATGCCCAGGGCGCAGACCACCAATTCCCGAGACAAGTCAACTTGAAGCTCAAACATCACCAAATGACGATTTCACGCCTAACGAGTTTTAACTTAATATTATATACTTTGCCAAAGTGTTAGAGAAGAGAGAGCTTTTTTGTATTATGTTGGGGTCAAAAACGGTAATCTCGAAATCTCCGATAATTTCTCCTTACGTTCTCCGAAAGAACCTCGGGTCAAGAAGACGAGAAACAACCAGAGCTGACTACAGACGATCAGCTCGCCAAGACGGCAAGCTGGACGGCCCAATCATGTTGGCCGGCTTCCAAGCTGACTACAGACGATCAGCTCGGCAAGACGGCTAGCTGGATGGCCCAATCGAGCTCGCCGGCTTGGCGAGCAGACCACGGACGATCAGCTCGCCAAGACGGCGAGCTGGACGGACCAATCCATCTCGCCGGCTTGGCGAGCTGACAATGGACGATCAGCTCGCCCAATCCAGCTCGCCGGCTTGGCGAGCTGACCAACAACGGTTTGTCAGCTCGGCGATCTGGCAATACTACCCGTACCATTGCCTGTTGTTCGACCAAACACTAGGTATATGCCCTTCGATTCGATCATACTCTGACCTACGATCGGAACATCTCTCGTTTCCTCTCGATCTATATTCTCGTTGGAACTTTACGACGAAAACCGCTAAAGACTCGTTTTCTCGTAAAGAGTCGAGTAAATCGCGTAAAACAGTAACGTTTAAACGAAACACCGTAGATTACCAAATGATACGATTGACTCGAGATGTTTTATAAAAATGGCATCGTATCAGGGAACGATTCTGTCCAAAGTTGTAAGACGGCTAAGGCGCAAAACAGCCCGAAAGGTCCTAAAATGCGATAAAGGGTCACTTACGACTTTAGACGAAACCCAGCCCAAAGATATGATGACGATTTATCCATTGCTCGCATAAATCGATAAATGTCAAGTCTAAAGATAAAATAGAAGTTTTCCAAAGAAAAATGGGAAGATCGAGATAAATGGAAGATTTTCGATAAACACAAATCATAGTAGAAAATGAAAGACCAACCGCCTAGAGGAAAAATATATAAGAATAAGGTCGAAGCCAAGAAAAAGGGAGCATTTTAGACCTAGAAAAACTGCTGTTAACTTAGGCGAATTTAGGACTTAGGTGGCTAGACTAGCAAGTCGGATTTTTAGAACGTTTGGCTCTGTAAGTTCCGTGATTCTCTTTGTTGTAAGAGCTTTCAATCTCTTTATTCATATCTATAATAATATTAGCCTTTGCGCAACTTCTTCATCTATATTATGTTCATCTATTTCGTTTTAGTATGTTTCTGTAGAGATCCAAGACCTCTGGAGAATTAGGGTTCTTCCTAAGTTTCCACATTTTACGGAAAATCGACAATACAAATTTCGGTTCCCACAGTTTGGCGCTAGAGGTAGGGGGTTTGGATTCTCTAACACATTAACCACTGAACGGACAAGAGACGATATGCCTAACCTAAAAGGCAATGTCATCTCCTTCAAGGACAGAGCAATGATCGACTTGATCAAACCTCTCAACGACCTCCTTGTCATCGAGCTGACAATCCAGAATATGGATGTCGCAAGGATATTAGTCAACACCGGAAGTTCAGCTGATATCATCTTCAAAAACACCCTTGAGAGAATGGAAATCGATCCATCCGAAATCACGGAAAACTCAAACCCGCTAGTAGGACTCTCGGGAGAAGTCACCATGACTCTCGGCACGGTTTACCTAACGGTTCAAGCCGAAAGCATGATCAAAATTGTCGAATTCCTAGTCGTCGACCGACCCACGTCCTACAACGAAATCGTAGGAACACCGTGCCTAAACTCGATGCAAGCGGTACCATTGATGTACCATATGTGTCTGAAGTTCCCAATCCCGCGTGGAATCGAGACCATCTGAGGAAATCGAAAAGTCTCGCAGGTCTGCTATGCCACGGATTTAAAACGAAAAAGTCCTTCGGATGATGCTCCATCCAAAAAGAAAAAGAAACCATCTTCCATCGACAACTGCCCAGAAAAAGATAAAACCGAAATCTTTTGGCAATCGCAGGCAGCCAAAGTGCTGGAAGGGAAGCGCGAACCTACCTGCGAACCCGTCATCTCGGTTTGTAATGACGAAGCATTCCCAGAACCCTGCATCAAAATCAATGCAAACTTAAACGAGGCTTTAAAGACCGAGCTCTTGACTTGTCTAAAAAGAAACTCGAACATGTTCGCATGGACCACGGAAGACATGCCAGGAATTGACATCGGTATAACTTGTCACGAACTCAATGTTGACCCAACGTCTAAACCCGTCAAACAAAAATGGTGCAGAACGCGCTGAAGCAGTCAACAACGAGGTCGATAGACTCCTCAAGGTCGGATCCATAACGGAAGTCAGATATCCTGACTGACTCCCTAACCATGTCGTCGTCAAGAAAAAGAACGGAAAGTGGCGAGTCTGCGTTGAATTCACTGACCTTAATAAAGCGTGTCCTAAAGACAGCTACCCACTGCCACATATCAACCGCTTGGTCGAGGTAACAGCAGGGAACAAACTCTTATCTTTCATGGACGTTTTTTTTCCGGGTACAATAAGATCATGATGAATCCCGACGATCGAGAAAGAACCGCAATCATAGCCGATCGAGGAACTTACTGTTATAAAGTAATGCCATTCGGCCTTAAGAATGCCGGTGCAACTTATGATTGACTCGTCAATCGCATGTTCTCCGAACAACTCAAAAAAACGATGGAAGTGTACATCGATGATATGCTTGTGAAATTGCTCGAAGAACAAGATCATGTCACACATTTCCAAGAATCTTTTGAGAGGCTCAATTTGCACAACATGAAGCTAAATCCTGCTAAGTGCCGGTTTGCCATCGCATCCGGGGAATTTTTGGATATCTCGTAACCTACCGAGGGACTGAGGCCAACCCGAAAAAAATCACGACACTAATAGAAATGGTGTCCCCCAGGATGAAGCGTGAAGTACAAAGAGTGAACGACAGAGTCGCAGCACTTAACCACTTCATCTCGTGATCAACGGATAAATGTCTTCCTTTTTACGATACTCTGAAGGGAAACAAGAAGTTCGAATGGTCCGAGGAGTGCGAGAAATCTTTCCAACAGCTAAAACATTACTTAGCTACCCCGCCGGTACTCGCGAAACCAGTAGAAGGGGAACCGCTATTCCTCTACATCGCAGTGTCAGTATCGGCCGTAAGTGGCGTCCTCATTCGGGAAGAATGCAGCAAGCAAAAGCCAATTTTGTATGTAAGTAAAACTTTTCTGGATGCGGAAATGCGATATCCGATGATGGAAAAATTGGCATTAGCAGTTGTAATGTCTGCAAGAAAACTAAGACCATATTTCCAATCTCACACTATCGTCGTACCTACTTCCTTCCCTCTCCACACGAATTTGCACAGCCCAAGCATGTCCAGAAGGTTAAAAAAAATGAGCAATCGAGCTGAGCGAGTACGACATCGAATACCGTGAGAAGACCTGTGCGAAATCTCAAGTACTCACAGATTTCTTAGTAGCGCTACTGAAAGGAGGCACGCCCAACAAGGAGCCGAGCTCGACCTGGACCCTATACGTTGACGGATCCTCATCTAAAAAAGGCTCCGGGATCGGTATTCGACTGGCGGCCCCAACGGGAGAGGTGCTGGAACAGTCGTTTCGATTAGTCTTCCACGCCTCAAACAATGGAGCCGAATACAAGGCCTTAATAGTAGGATGACGACTGGCTCACGGTCTAAAGATACTCAACCTCTACATCTACTGCGACTCTCAGCTAGTGGCCAGCTAGTTCAGCGGGGAATACAAAGCAAGGGACGAAATAATGGAAGCATATCTGAATCTGGTTCAGAATCTAGCTCGAAACTTTGATCAACTCGCCCTAACTCGAATTCCTCGGTCGTAAAACGCTCAAGCAGACACATTGGCTGCCTTGGCATCCAGTTCGTATAATGGTTTGAGCAGGGTAATCCTCGTGGACTTGATCGAACATCCTAGTATTGGACCACCCATAGTTGTAAATCTGATCAATGAATCGGAAGACAACATCGACGAAAACGATGATCGTCCAGCCGCGGACCAGTCCAGTTACGGGTTCAGTCGTCCGTGGATGGAAGCGATCCTCGCGTACATAACCAACGGGGAACTCCCGTCGAAAAAATGGATGGCCCAAAAAATAAAGACCCAAGCCGCACGATAAGTTCTGGTCGACGGAGAACTCTATAAGTGGAGATTCTCCAGACCGCTCATGACCTGCATGCAATGAAAAAAGGCACAACGAATAATGGAAGAGGTGCACTCCGGATCCTGCGGAAACCATGCCTCGCAATAAAAATGAAGCGTCATGGATACCTCTGGCCGACAATGGTCAAAGACTACGAGGATTTTTTACGGAAATGTGAAAAGTGCCAAAGACACGCCCCAACTATCCATCAACCAGCGGAAGTTCTCTCGTCCATCTCGGAACCGTATCTGTTCATGCGATGGTCAATGGATATAGTCGGGCCTACGCACGCATCAAAACAAAAACGTTTCTTATTAGTCCTGATCGACTTTTTCTCCAAGTGGGTCGAAGCGGATTCTTATGCAAGTATCAAAGACACCCAAGTAGAAAACTTTGTGTGGAAAACATTTTTTGCAGGCACAAAGTCCCCTACGAAATCGTAACGGAAAACGGGTCTCTGTTTATTTTGACTAGATTCGAAGCTTTCTACGAGAAATGGAAAATACGATTGACAACATCAACTTCAAGATATCCTCAAGGAAACGGACAAGCCGAGACCATTAACAACACTATCCTCGACGGCCTCAATAAACGCCTTGATGCCAAAAAGGCGAATGGGCAGAGGAACTCGAAGGAGTTTTATAGTCGCACCGCACGACTCCGAGGCGAGCGACGGGTGAGACCCCAGTCGCCCTCGTATACAGAACATAATGCATGATCCAGACATAAGTCAAATTCCTGGGAGTACGCAGAAGACTGCTCTCAGATAGAGAAGAATCGAACAACCTAATGCTGCTCGACGAACTCGACCTGATTAACGAACGAGGGGACCAGGCCCTCGTGCGAATTCTGAATTACCAACAAGCGGCCGCAAAATACTACAACTCGAATGTACGAGGCCATATATTTCAAGAAGGCGAACTAGTCTTACGAAAAGTCTTCAAAAACACCGCAGAGCGAAATGCCGGGAAACTGGGAGTAAAGTGGGAAGGACCATACAAGGTCTTAAAGGTGTTCCGGCCAGGCGCGTATGAAATCGCGAACATGCAGGACATCAAAATTCCCCGATCATGAAACGCAATGCACCTCAAAAAGTACTATCTCTAAACAACAGTGTCCACAAAAAACTGAACTAGGAGACGGCTTGATCTCTGCAAAAGGGTACGTAGGAATCTCGTCGTAAGGCAACACCAGCTGTCCCCCTCGTTAAAAAAGGGGGGCGGAGTGGGTGAGTATACGTATACTCGTATACTCTCGAAATTTCAAACTCAAAATTTCTCAAACAATTTTCAACGTCGCAGCAAGAAGAAAAACAAAATTCTGAATATAGCGAGACGTCGCCAATGTTCGGAAAACCGTCTTTCTCAAAGAAAAAAAAACAGTCCATCCGCTACTATAAAACATACAAAACTTCTTAAGATACGTATCGATAACATCTACCACCTAAGTTTGTTGCTAGTCACAGCAAACACGCAACAGTTCTAAACAAACTTAAGTTATCTCGCAGAGATAGCTCTCATACAGCTGACACAAGGGTAATAACGCTATAAATAAATCCAAATTTTGGTCAGCACCTTCGGGGATGCTCGATTCCGACCAGACAAGTTGTATAAGCCGTGAACCTATCGCGGCTTTTAATCGGTACAGAATCATGTTAAAATCGCAACAACCAAAACGAACACCGATTAGTCACCGCAAAGCCTAAAAACCAAAAGTAAACCTAGGTCTTACCCTAAACCCAGCACACTGGTCCCTAACGTCTCAAGGCATGAATTGAGATCCTAAAAGCATGTCTCTTCGTCTACATCTAAACGCTCACTTGATTCCTAAATATCCTAAAACGGCAAACGAATAAGGCGATCTACAAAGGAGTTGGGATGCGAGACGACAACTCGCAGACATCCCTCCACATTCATACAAACAAAGCACTCTTTTCGAGAAATGCAAAATGATTGTTCATTCATTAAGGTTGCAAAAGCAACGGGGATTCAAAGCCACAACGGCCAGTCCCAAAATAAAAACACGGCCACACTTGGCCATAGCACAAAGATAAAAAAGAAAAGTCTCACATGAGATTATAACTTCAAACATCCTCCGCACACGGAGTCTCATCATCACCCATCACTTCATCAGAGCTCGGAACCATACCTTCACCACCTTCTTCAACCTCTAGAACCTTGCTCTCGTCCATGCTCGGCTGAGGGTCACACTCGAATCTCAGGCCAGCAAGCACCAAACCAAAGTCACCCTCCGTTTGCATTAACTCCGCTTTGCGGGCAACAAGTCTAGCTTCCTCCGACCACAGAGATGGAGGCGCATTGCCTAGAAAGAGCTGAATCTCGCTCATCCCACCCTCGTCGGTTTCCGATGCGACGTCCCTATCATAGATAATCGACAACTTTTCAAGGGAGTCAGTGATCCTTGTAATACGAGCCACGAACTCGGCATGGACACCCGTCTTAACCCCTTAAATCTCACTAAATGTTAATCCTTCGACACTCTTGACCTTGCGTTGAAGTCTGCGCAGCTCTGAAGCTTTAGCCTTCTTCGCATCTGTTGCCTTGAGCAAGGAACTCGCAGTCTTTCCAAGATCTCGCTCCAAGTCACTGATCCTAGCCTCGAACTGAAACACCTCAACAGAATGAGCATCTTCAATGACCTTCAACTTCCCTTTGATCTTAGCGGAACTTTCTTGCGACTCAGCCAGCTTCCCTGCCAAACGCTCGACCTCGGACCCACATTCGTTAATCACTCCATCGATTAATGAAACAAACTGAGCAACAAAATAGACGATCAGACACCGAATAAAAAAAAGATATACAGTACGGTAAAGGTGTACTTGCATTTCTATACCTTGGCTCAATGCTGCAACATCAGGCCCGAGCTCAGCATCTTGTTCAACGAGGGACCATCCTCAGAACCTTTTGTATATCTTCTCTTCTTGGTCATATCAGGAGCCGGTATCGCACTAAGCGCTGGCAGTCCCAAAACAATCTCTCTCTTGAACGGAGGAAGAGGCATCGAGACCACGGCTGGTTCGACCTCAGTAGGAGCCGGGACGGCAGACGAATTCAACGGTTCGATGATGGTATTCGCCGCAGGCTCTATAGTAGCGCTTGACAACCTGTCCGGAACGACTTCGGGTTCCTCAAATAAAAACCCTAAGTTTAACACATTTCGAATTAAGTTTCAACCCTCAATCAATTTAGTGAAACAACTGCCTTGCTCAATTAGGATTTCTACATTTTTGTTTACTTTAATCTGTTTACTGCTTTTTACTTTAATTTCATAAACCATCCTAGTATTATTCATTTGATTAGATTTAATTGGTTCCCTAGCTCGTTGTTGTTTCAATCCCTAAGTACTATAACTGAACCTCTTGTTTGAGAGAGTAAGACACTCCTTAGGGTAATTTGAGTGATATCAGCCGTGTTTTAGACCCCTTTGGACCATCTTTTGCCATTACGCATTTTTACAATTACTTTGAGAAATTGACCTTGATAAGATGCCGGTTTAATAAAAGTCTAAAATTATTTGTATGTCAAGGCAATTGGGGCTTTCGGTTAACCGTCACCATTTCATATGAACATTCGAACTCATACGATAAAACAAGTTTCCGTTGTTTTTATCGTAGAGTTTTAACGATAACTCCAATCAAGACGAAATGAAATACTGTACAGCCGTGGTACGTAAGAGAGAGCAACGAAGGGAAAGTGAGAATGCAAGGTTTTTTTTGTTCCGGTCATCATATGGTGACCTAGTTTTGTAGCGGACTGGTCAACATATGACGACTGGTTTGTGTGGCTGACTGGTCGTCATGTGGCAACCGGTTTGTGTGGCCGACCGGTCGCCATATGGCAACCGGTTCGTGCAATCGACCGGTCACCATATGGTGACCAGGTTGCGCATCCACCATATGGCGACTGATTTGTGTACTCGACCGGTCGTCATGGCGACCGGTTCGTGTGCTCGATCGGTCACCATATGGTGACCGGTTCATATCCTTGACCGGTTACCATATGGCGACCAGGTTTGGGTAACCGATTGGTTGCCAGACAACGTTTCATTTTTTCTTTTCTTTCGAACAAATGGTTTTTATCTTTCGAGGTTGCGCGCATGACTATTCCAAAACTTATCATATAAATTCTTTGTTAAAAACTTTTACGAAAGTTACTGCTGCGACAGACATTCTACATAGACTTTCGGACGTTGGATCCATAGTGACCGATATTGACCCCAACACTCATGTAATATAAATTTGGTAAGACTTTTCTTAAATTTTGATTTGAATAACATAAAAAGTAATGGAATGATGTATGCTTTCTAATAAATGACAGCAAAGAAATATATAATTTGAACAACTATTTCCATTTTGACATTGTTTTCATTGGAACTAAGTTCAAAATTACATCCACAAAAGGTAAACTAAAAAAAGTGTACAGCAAAAATACACATATAAGCTTCATTTTGAAGTTAGTTCTCGACCACAAGTATGTGTTAAACCACATGTCAGCCTGGCCAGTCCCTACCGCTTTTAATGATTGAATATTTCTTATACTATATGAAATTGTAGCATTATCTGAACTTGATTCTAATAGAAATGATGATTAATAGATCGTTTGTATTGTAATCCTACATAAGATTAATCGATCAGTATCCTAGAAAAAATGTTCTGCAGATATACTTCAATGGCTTCCAGAAGATGAAGACTGAAGAAGTAACTTTAGAGAAAAGAGGGTGAGGATTTTGAACTTTCTGGGGGGTTCCGAACGAAGAAGGCAGATGTGAGACTGTGTTCCATAGGTTTTCTATCGCAAAAAGAGGCCAAGAGAAGAGAGCTTAGTAGAGCATAGACAAAATAGAAGATGCCAACAGAAGTTGACCAAGGCTGATGTGGCCAGGGAAGGTAAAGTCACCGCTTGTAGTTTCTGAATTCTTATAATGATGACATGAGTGAAGTGTTGCCATGAGACTTCCACCTCCGATTGCCATGAGATAGTGAAAGTTATCCTTAGGCATCTTGTATATATATCTTGTATCATCATTAAAAAGAGGTTACGGAGTGTTCCATCATCGAACTCTATTGTGGGAACCGAAATTCACCTACTGTCAATGAATCGTAAATAAGGAAACTTTGAGTAAACCCTAAGTTTCCAGAGGACCCGGCTATCTGCAGAACCGCACAACGATAATTAAGAAAACGAGGAACTTTAAAATTAAAGCGAGAATGAACGAGATCGAGAGCAAAAAAGGTTTTTATTCCAAATCGGCGTAAGAACTGCTACAACGAGAGTGGCCTTATCTGCGTGAGCCGTCGGCGAAATCCATAACACTAGAAGTCTAAGACCGAAAACCCTAGTTGAGACGCAGCTCGCTAATAGAAAACGGATATATTCCTAAATGCTAAATTTGGTGGTGAAAGCTCTGAAAATCGTGTCCCTGCTTCTGCTCTATGCCTCTTGCTTATATACTCCCCTCCTAGGTGGTTCTAGTCTTTCCATTTCGCCCGAATTCGAGTTTATCGGGAATCTTCCATTTATCTCGATCCTTCCTTTTTTCCCGCGGAAATCTTCTATTTATCTTCAAACTTGCCATTTATCTTCAAACTTAACATCTATCTTCCTTCTGCGAGTAAATCGTGAAAACGTTATCGTATCTTTGGGTTAGATTTCGTTAAGATCGCGAGATGGGCTTTTATCGCGTTTTAGGACCTTCCGAGCCGTTAAATCCGTTTTGCGACTTTGTACGAGATCGTTTCCTGATCCGATGCCATTTTTAATAAATTCCCGAGCTAATCGTAAAGTTTAGCTATGTTCGCTCTCTTCGGTTAATCGTTGCCGTTTTTACGATTCACTCGACGTTTTTATTAAAAACGCGTTTTTTATGATTTTTATGAAAAATCTCGAATAAATCGTATAGTTTAGGCAATGTTCGGTGTTTCGTTTAACCGTTTCCATTTTATATGCTTTCCTCGAGTTCTTTTCGAGAAAACAAAGTTTTACGGTTCTTATTGTAAAACTCGAACGATAGGACGGATCGAGATGTAACGGGAGACATTTCGACTGTGGTTCGGAACATGATCGTGTCGAAGAACGCAAGCCTTAAATCGGGAATGTGGGAGATCGAGGCTCAGGACGGTCGGTTCGACGTATGGTAAGCTTCTAGCTCGCCCAACGGTGAGCTAGTCGGGACGTGACTAGCTCGTGGTTTTGGTTTTTCGTGGTTTTGTGCTTAACTCGGACGATCGTGTAATCGACGTTTGTTTCATTTTCCCGAGATAACGATCTTCCAAGTTTTCCGCGGATTTCCTTTGTTCGGAAATATCTTTTAGTTTTATAAAATGATTCTTCGAGTGTTATAAAACTATTCTTTGAGTTTTATAAAACAATTCCTCGAGTGTTATAAAACTATTCTTCGAGTTTTATAAAACGATTCTTCGAGTTTTATAAAACGATTCTTCGAGTTTTATAAAACGATTCTTCGAGTTTTATAAAACAATTTCTTTTATCTTTTTGCGGGGAGTTTTGGATATTGATTCCGTCGTACCGATTTTGACCCCAATAGTTAGCCCCCCAGCTCGTAAGAATCGTGGAGTTCTTGCGAGCGGATTGAACTTGTTTGGCGAGTTTGATAGAATTAGGCGGAACTTTAATGGCAAAAAGTCCAAAGGTGAATAGTAAACTTTTTCGTATAAGTATATGGAGTAAATTTTTGAATTCTTTACTTCACTCTCCATAACTTATCGAAGAAAAAGTTTTTCTCTACTTCCTTTAAGCTTGCTTCTCTCAAAGTTTTCAAGTATGTTTTCAAAAAGAAGGACTCTTTCCTCAACCAGTTCTGATTCTCGTAACTCCGAGGGGACGAGCTCGCAATCTCAAGTTTCGGTTCCGAAAGAGGAGTACTCATTTCAATCGATCGATCCAATTGACCGTGCGGCTTATTGGGCACTAGGAGATGAGTCGGGTTCTGCTAGGCCTGGGATTTGGGTTCCAGCTCTGTCGGATGCTGATCGAGCTTCTGAACGTCTGAACTCAGCTCCTCCTAACAATATTGAATTCATGCGGGAATTTTGCCGAGTTCCAGAAGCGGTCGAGCTTCGCCTCCCACTTGCCGGGGAGAGCGACAAGGCTGCACTGATGGCTTTTTTACCTGCTACAATGCATTTTTGCAGCAATGCCATTTATGGTTTCCGATCCCGGAGATCATTTTTCGATATCTTCATAGGCTCGGATTATCGATTAGTCAATTGACTACCCTAGGCCTAAAACAACTCGTTGGTCTCTTGACGTTGAGCTACGAGCAGGGAATCACCCTCAGCGTTGACCATCTCGAAGGTTTACTGAAGCCCACAGAGAAGACGCAGAGGATCACTTTATAGGCTCGAGCAGAAATCGTTACTGGTTGTTCATCGAACTCTTCTTCTTGGAAGAAAAATTTCTTCTATGTTCGTATTGACAGCGCGTCAGTCGAGGAGGATTGCATCCCGTTCATACGAATTTCCTCTTTTTCTCTTACTCGTTTTTGTTTTCCGTAGAGACCAACTGTTGGGGTCAAAATCGGTACGACGGAATCAACGGCCGAAACTCCCCGCAGAAATATAAAAGGAATCGTTTTATAAAACTCGAAGAATCGTTTTATAAAACTCGAGGATCGTTTTATAAAAATCGAGGATCGTTTTATAAAACTCGAGAATCGTTTTATAAAACTAGAATAATCATTTTATTAAACTCGAGGATCGTTTTATAAAACTCGAAGAATCGTTTTTTAAAACTCGAAGAATCATTTTATAAAACTCGAGAATCGTTTTATAAAACTCGAAGAATCATTTTATAAAACTCGAAGAATCATTTTATAAAACTCGAGAATCGTTTTATAAAACTCGAAGAATCGTTTTATAAAACTCGAAGAATCATTTTATAAAACTCGAGAATCGTTTTATAGAACTCGAGGATCGTTTTATAAAACACGAGAATCGTTTTATAAAACTCAAAGAATCGTTTTATAAAACTCGAGGATCATTTTATAAAACTCGAGGATCGTTTTATAAAACTCAAGAATCGTTTTATAAAACTCAAAGAATCATTTTATAAAACTCGAGAATCGTTTTATAAAACTCGAAGAATCATTTTATAAAACTCGAAGAATCATTTTATAAAACTCGAGAATCGTTTTATAAAACTCGAAGAATCGTTTTATAGAACTCGAAGAATCATTTTATAAAACTCGAGAATCGTTTTATAAAACTCGAGGATCGTTTTATAAAACACAAGAATCGTTTTATAAAACTCAAAGAATCGTTTTATAAAACTCGAGGATCGTTTTATAAAACTCGAGGATCGTTTTATAAAACTAAAGAATCGATTTATAAAACTCAAAGAATCATTTTATAAAACTCGAAGAATCGTTTTACAAAACCGCGAAAAACCAAAACCGCCGTAAAACGTGAACTAGTCGCGACTTTGCCCCAAGGGTTCTTATCGCCTAGATAGCCATACGGCTACCTGGCCAAGCTGAACTAGCTCGCCGTACGACGAGCCAACCATCCCGAGCCTCGATCTCCCACATCCTCGATTCAAGGCATACGTCCTTTGACACGATCGTATTCCGAATCACGGTCGAAATGTCTCCCGTTTCGTCTCGATTTGTCTTATCGTTCGAGTTTTACGATAAAAACCGTAAAACTTTGTTTTCTCGAAAAGAACTTGAGGAAGTCGTATAAAATGGCAACGGTTAAACGAAACACCGAATATTGCCTAAACTATAGATTTATTCGAGATTTTTCGTAAAAATCGTACAAAAAGCGTTTTCAATAAAACCCCGAGTAAATCGTAGAAAACGGCAACGACTAATCGAAACATCAAACATTGCCTAGCTTTACGATTAACTCGAGAAAATTATCCAAAAATGGCATCGTATCAGGAAACGATCTCGTCTAAAGTCGTAAAACGGATTTATCGCAAAAACGGCTCGGAAAGTCCTAAAACGCGATAAAAGCCACTCGCGACTTTAAAACGAAATCTAACCCAAAGATACAACGACGTTTTGGCGATTTACTCGCAGAAAGAAGATAAATGTCAAACTTGAGATAAATGTCAAGTTTGAGGATTTTTGGGGTCAAAATCGGTACGACGGAATCAATAGCCAAAATTCCCCGCAATAATACAAAAGGAATAGTTTTATAAAACTCGAGAAGTCGTTTTATAAAAATCGAAGATCATTTTATAAAACTCGAGAATAGTTTTATAAAACTTGAGAAGTCGTTTTATAAAACTAGAGAATCGTTTTATAAAACCGCGAAAAACCGATGTGGGAGTCGATTTCACCCTACTGTCAAATAAATCGTAAATAAGGAAACTTCGGGAAACCCCTAAGTTTCCAGAGGAACCGGCTATCTGCGAGAACCGCACAACAAAGATTAAGATGACGAAAACAATTAGAATTAAAACGAAAATAAGCGAGACTGAAAGCAAGAAGGTTCTTATTCCGAATCTGCGTTGAACTGGTACAAAGAGAGTAGCCGAAAACGTAAGAACTAGAAAACCCTAATTGAGACGCAGCTCGCTAACAGAAAAACGGAAAGATTCCTAAATGCTAGTTTTGGTGGAGAGAGCTCTGAATTTCGTGTGTCTTGCTTCTGCCCTAGACCTCCTCTTTATATACTCCTTGCCTTGGCTATCCGATCTTTCCATTTCGCCCAGATTTGACTAAATCGGGAATTTTCCATTCTTCTCGATCCTTCCGTTTCTTCTGCGGAAATCTTCTATTTCTCTTCAAACCTTCCTTTTGTCTTCAAACTTGACTTTTATTTTCCTTCTGCGAGTAAACCGTCAAAACGTTGTCAAATCTGCGGGTTAGATTCCGTTAAGATCGCGAGATGGGTTTTTATCGCGTTTTAGGTCCTTTCGGGCCGTTTTGCGATAAATCCGTTTTCCGACTTTTACGGGATCGTTTTCCGATCTGACGTCGTTTTTAATAATTTACTCGAGTTAATCGCAAGGTTTTACGATTTACTCGACTTTTTATTAAAAACACGTTTTTTACGACTTACTCGACGTTTTTTATTAAAAAGCGCGTTTTTTATGATTTTAACGAGAAATCTTGAATAAATCGTATAGTTTAGGCAATGTTCGGTGTTTCGTTTAACCGTTTCCGTTTTATACGATTTCCTCGAGTTCTTTCCGAGAAAACGAAGTTTTACGGTTTTTATCGTAAAACTCGAACGGTAAGTCGGATCGAGATGGAACAGGAGATATTTCGGCCGTGGTTTAGAATGCGACTTTGTCGAAAGACGTAAGTTTCGAATCGGGAATGCGGGAAATCGAGACGCGGAGTGTCCGGGAAGTCTCTAGTTCGCCCATCGGCGAACTAAGCCGGGCCAGCTTAGTTCACCGATGGGCGAACTAGTTGATTACTCCCTAGTTCGCCCATCGGCGAACTAAGCCGGGCCCGGCTTAGTTCGCCCATCGGCGAACTAAGCCGGGTCCGGCTTAGTTCGCCGATGGGCGAACTAGTTGCGACTAGTTCGTGTTTTACGGCTTTTTTTGTTTTTTTGCGGTTTTGTAAAACGATTCTCGAGTTTTATAAAACGATCTTCGGATTTCATAAAACGATTTTCGAGTTTTATAAAATGATCTTCGAGTTTTGTAAAACGATTTCTCGAGTTTTATAAAACGATTTCTCGAGTTTTATAAAACGATCTCTCGAGTTTTATAAAATGATTTCTCGAGTTTTATAAAACGATTCTCAAGTTTTATAAAACGATTTCTCGAGTTTTATAAAACGATCTCTCGAGTTTTATAAAACGATCTCTCGAGTTTTATAAAACGATTCTCGAGTTTTATAAAATGATTCTCGATTTTATAAAACGATTCTCGAGTTTTATAAAATGATTGTCGAGTTTTATAAAACGATTTCTCGAGTTTTATAAAACGATCTCTCGAGTTTTATAAAACGATCTCTCGAGTTTTATAAAACGATTTCTCGAGTTTTATAACACGATTCTCGAGTTTTATAAAACGATTCTCGAGTTTTATAAAACGATTCTTGAGTTTTATAAAACGATTTCTCGAGTTTTATAAAACGATTTCTCGAGTTTTATAAAACGATTTCTCGAGTTTAATAAAACGATTCTTGAGCTTTATAAAACTGTTCTTTTTGTATTCTTGCGGAGAGTTTTGGCTATAAATTCCGTCGTACCGATTTTGACCCCAACAACCGAAACCACCGCAAGACGCGAACTAGTCACGACTACTTCTCCTGCTGGCGAACTAAATCAAGCTGGCTTAGTTCGCCAGCAGGTGAACTAGAAGCTTCCCGACTAGTTCGCCTGCTGGCGAACTAGAAGCTTCCGACTAGTTCGCCTGCTGGCGAACTAAGCCAAGCTGGCTTAGTTCACCAGTAGGCAAACTAGGAACTCCCCGACTAGTTCGCCTGCTGGCGAACTAGAGATTTCCAGGACAGTTCGTCAAACCGGCGAGCTAGATCGGACCGGCTCGATTCTCCGTACATTGAACCGACCATCCCGAGCCTTGGTCTCCCGCATCCCCGATTCGAAACTTACGTCCTTCGACACGGTCGCATTCTGAACCACAGCCGAAATGTCTCTTGTTTCGTCTCGATCCGACTTATCGTTCGAATTTTACGATAAACTATACGAGTTAAACAAGACACCGAACGTCGCCTAAACTATACGATTTATCCGATATTTTTCGTTAAAGTCGTAAAAAAACGTATTTTATATAAAAACGTCGAGTAAATCGTAAAAAATGCGTTTTTAATAAAAATGTCGAGTAAATCGTAAAAGACGGAAACGATTAACCGAGAAACAAACGTAACTAAACATTACGATTAACTCGAGGAATTTACTAAAAACGGCATTGAATCATGAAACGATTCCGTACAAGGTCGAGAAACGGATTCATCGCAAAACGGCCCGGAAGGTCCTAAAACGCTATAAAAGCCCATCTCACGACCTCAACAGAATTAACCCGAAGATACAATAACGTTTTGGCGGATTACTCGCAGAAGGGAAATAAATGTCAAGCTTGAAGATAAAAGGCAAGTTAGAAGACAAATAGAAGATTTCTGTGAAACAAAAGGAAGGATCGAGAAAAATGGAAGATTCCCGATACACTCAAATCCGGGCAAAATGGAAAGATCGAATCACCAAGGCAGGGAGTATATAAGCAAGAGGTATAGGGAAGAAGCAGACACGATTTTCAGAGCTCTCACCACCAAAAACTAGCATTTAGAAATATTTCCGTTTTCAGTTAGCGAGCTGCGTCTCAACTAGGGTTTTCGTTCTTAGACTTCTAGGGATTTCACCGACGGCTCATACAGCTAAGGCTACTCTCGTTGTAACAGTTCTTACGCAGATTCAGAATAAGAACCTCTTTGCTCTCAATTTTGTTTATTTTCTTTTAAATTCTAAGTTCGTCGTTTTCTTAATCTTCGTTGTGCGGTTCTGCAGATAGCCGGTTCCTCTGGAAACTTAGGGTTTTCCCGAAGTTTACTTATTTACGATTTATTGAGAGTAGGTGGATTTCGGTTCCCGATAAACTCGAATCTGGGCGAAATGGAAAGACTAAACCGCCTAGGAAGGGAGTATATAAGCAAGAGGCATAGGGCGGAAGCAAAAGGACGAATTTCAGAGATCTCATCTGAAACTTTTACAACTTTTCTAGACTTAGAATTTTCCGCACTTAGAAACTTAGGCTTTTTCTCGACAAGTTCGGTTTCTATGACTAGCGCTCAATTACTAGACGAACTCGCCCAGGCAGTTCGATCTCTGGTCCAGCTCTATCAACTGAAATACGTTCGACTTGATCCCCGAAAAGGGTACGTAGGCAGCCTTTCATAAGGTTCAGTCCGAAATCAATCAATCCTTTTTCCTATCTTTTTCCGTTATCGAGCTGCGACTCGACTAGATCTAGGGTTTTATGTTTGTAACTCGCTGATGGCCCCTGTGGCCAAAGCCTTTGTAAACCCTTGTAATGATCGCAACGCTCTTACGCGAAATCGAAATAAGATCTACTTTTTCTTTAAATTCGTTTTACTACGTTTTTCGTATTTTCCGCATTTATTTGATTACTTGTCGTTGGCTTTCGCAGAGATCCTGTTCCTCTGGAAAATTAGGGTTTTCCTAAGTTTCCTTACTTAACGGAAATCGACAAGTGTGAATTTCGGTTCCCACAGTTTGGTGCTAGAAGGAGGGGGGGTCGGATTACTCTTACTCATAGCCGCAAAATGCTTGATCAAAACGATGTGGATATATGAAAGACAAAGTCGCAACTCGCAAAAAGACGCTGGTAAAACAACTCCAGCAGCGACTACTCGTACAGCCAACGTCCACGAAAACGCTGTAGTACTCAACAAAATCGAAAACCTAATCGCGACTCTTCGCCACGGGAAGAGCAACAAAACAAGCTCACGATTTCTATCTCAGATCATTAAGGGCAACGATAAAATCTATCAAACCCCATAGTGTTTTTCTTATTTCCGAGTTGAACAAATCTCATGGGTTGAGCAAAAGACGTTTCCGAGAATTTTTCGAAAAAATAAAACTTGCTCTCCCAGAAACTGCGGAACAAACCGTAAGTTCCTCGTGAAATAAATCCTAGGTTACTCGCGGAAAAAACCCTAGGCTGTTTGCGGAAAAATCTTTAGGTAACTCGCGGAAAAACTGTAGGGTATTCGCGGAAAAACCCTAGGTTGTTCGCGGAAAAACCCTAGGTTACTCGCGGAGAAAGCCCTAGGTTACTCGTGGAGAAAGCCCTAGGTTACTCGCGTAAAAACCCTAGGTTATTCGCGATAAAACCCTAGGTTGCTAGCGGAAGAACCTTAGGCTACTCGCAGATTCGGGCAATACTATCCAGCCGAAAAGACGGTGAGTTGGCCAAGCAACCTAGCTTGCCATCTTGACGAGCTGACTGGCTTTCCACCTCGTCCTAGAGGCACTGACCTTTCCCCGAGGGTCCACACAATCCAACTCATAGCTACGGTGAGCTTGATCGTACTCTAAACAATAATTGCACTGCTTTGCGTTTCGTCTCAATCGGACTTTCCGTTGAGATTCCACGACAAAAACAAGTCAACTTGACGAATCGAGACCACCCGCGCCAAGCGTCTTAGCTCGCCAAACGTAGAGCTGAATCAAGCGCCTAACTCGCCCTAGAGGCGCTGACTTTGCCCCAAGGGTTCTTACCATCCAGATCGCCACACGGCGAGCTGAAAGGGTTCACCCGACTTGCCCTACGTCGAGCTGAACCAATCCTCGAGTTTCTCTCTCGAGTCTTGATCGCGCTGATTCTTGTTTCGTCTCAATCAGAATTTCCATTGGGATTTTACGATAAAACCGCAAAGACTTGTTTCTTCGTATAAGTTCGAATCAATCGTCTAAAACGGCAACGGTTGACTTAACACCAAAGTTGCCTAAACTATACGAGAAATCTGAACTCTCTAAACCCAATCCGGTTTTACGAAACTCTGCCACACTAAGTCGAAAATATCCAATCATAAACACGTGATTGATTTTTTCGATATACAAAGCACACCTAGTCGGTCAAATAAAACCAGCAGTACGAAGAAACAAGAACATGAGCTCCGATGGTTAAGTCTTGTCCCCGCTCCGATACTCATGCTGGTAATTCGTCGAAGACCAGTAAGTCAAAAGACGAAGAACGAAGAATAGACGATCCCAACTCATCGACGAAACTAAGGTATGTCCGATTTGAAAATTTTATTAGACTTCTAATTTCTCATAGGTAAGAAACGAGAACGTCTTGTAAACTGCCGTGAAACCTAGAGAACTTAGAATTTAGAGGATAGTCTAGCATGCTAAGTCGTAGGCAATTTTTGTCTATCCCGATTTGTTGTTCTCTAACCATTCAGGCATAACTCGCAAACCGATCCAATCTCTCGTATAACCGAGAAACAATCACCACGCATTCGAACGTACTCATTTCCTAAAAGAAAGAAGGAGCTAGAGATGCTGACGTCGTCTTAAAACCGACTCGCTCCTAGAAATTTTCGTAAACCAGACATACTCCAAGTCATCGCCAATCTACCACAGTCTTTAACCAACCCGGATTATCGATCATCTGAATCCTTCAAAGGAAACTCGTCTTTTTTTCTTTTCGTCGAATATTTTCCCTCGCGTCGAGAAAACGCTTTCTATAAATCAAACTCTAGCCAAAACAAGCAGAAAAATATTCGGACAATGCGACGCCTCGTCAAAATCATCCCAAAAGCAAACGACAACCTACGAACCGTCTAAACGCTAAAAAACTGATCCAAAACGTCTGGGAAATAATCTCGAGGACTATACAGCATCTCTCGTCGCAACCATGCGGTTAGAAAATCTCTGCGAAACTTCAGAGTGAAACTCGATAATTTGCCAAAGTTATAAAGATCTTCTCCAACTTGGTAAAACGAGTTCCGTATAAGAATCGAACAATTATACGAGAAATCTTTAGGCGTCAAAGAATTGATCTCGTTCTCCTTCGAACCAAGCGAGTCGTGGAATAAAATATTGAACATAAAGCAGCAGTAGAGAACACGTCCTCCCTTCTCGCCGACTGATCGTATTGCTGGTCATGTGATTCATTCCGTCCTAGAAACTCGCTAAAACATTTTGCGACTAAATCTCGGTGAAATAAATTTTGGTTAAACTCCGCGAGTGACTCAGAAAAAACCATCACCGAAGAATCAAAAACTAAGCGGAAAGGATTCTCGAAAAATCTGCGGAAACTTTGTCAACCCAATGCGTCGTGTCGATTACTAAATTCATCGCCCGTTACTTACGCGAGAAATCCTTCGTATGGTCAGGATCATGTCATAACGAAGTAACTTTCGAAAGTAAAAGTAACAGGTTTTTCGAAAAGTATTTTCCTTATATAGGAAAAGCCAAGCTATACGATCCGGCGCTGAGCGACCAATCTAAACTTTGCTTCCTCGCATCACAATCTGACAGATCTCACTCTTTAGCCCTTCGGTTCACGAGCATCCGCTCTCACTCCTCTCGATTACATCAGAGAATGAGACCGTCCCGCAAATGACTCCGCACGGGCTCCGCACCGAGCTTCTTAAGATCTGTCTACTTCGAGTAAAGAAAGATCGATCGTTTTATAAAACAACTTCCATACAAAGAAAGGTTTATACGAAACTTTCATCGTATAAATCAAACCTACAGCGGAAAAACGTTTTCTATAACCACGGGCATACTTGGCATATCAAGCTCGAAAAACGCTACTTGGCTATTGTCCAATCACGCTTTACTTCAATGCCAAGTTTACAAACCGACTCGATCGTTTCGATAGCACGAAAGTGTCGTTATCCAATCCTCTACCAAATACGACCTTGGCTGTGCGGCTGAACGCAACCTTCACGCCAAGCCAATACATTCAACGGATAATGCAAACTTGTCGAAAATCCGCTAAGTTCTGTATTCTCGCGATTCACTCTATTCCCGAAGCAAGTTGACGTAACGAGAGACATTTCGACCGTGGTTCGGAACATGATCGTGTCAAAGAACACAAGCCTTGAATCGGGAATGTAGGAGATCGAGGCTCGGGACGGTCGGTTCGACATACGGCGAGTCCAACCGGACCGGTTCAGCTCGCCGTTTGGCAAACTACCCGGGAAGCTTCTAGCTCGCCCAACGGCGAGCTAGTCGTGACGTGACTAGCTCGCGTTTTACGGCGGTTTCGGTTTTTCGCGGTTTGTGCTTAAATCGGACGATCGTGTAATTGACGTTTGTTTCGTTTTCCCGAGATAACGATCTTCCAAGTTTTCCACGGATTTCCTTTGTTCGGAAATCTCTTTTAGTTTTATAAACGATTCTTCGAGTTTTATAAAACAACTCTTCGAGTTTTATAAAACGATTCTTCGAGTTTTATAAAACGATTCTTCGGAATTTATAAAACGATTCTTCGAGTTTTATAAAACGATTCTTCGAGTTTTATAAAATGATTTCTTTTATCTTTTTGCGGGGAGTTTTGGTTATTGATTCCGTCGTACCGATTTTGACCCCAACATCTATCAGAGACAATACATTCTTCAGATTCAACGAATCACTGACGAACATCATCTTCTTCGCTCTTGAACTCTTCATCATCATCTTTGCATCAGACCTAACATATCATAGAGCAAAATGGGGAAGCGGACAGGAGACAAACTGCCATCTCCATGAACCACTCTATCCAGTTTCATATTTCATCTATCTTCCTTGCTCTTTCACCAGCATGTCGACAGCTTATGCCAATTCGCAACGGCGTACTTCAATGGTGGTGCTCAAGTTACCTGCTTTTAAGTCAGCAAAGAAGATAGATGAATTGGTCAATCTATTATGCATGAGTTTATCTATTAAAACTGATTATGAGCAAAGAATTGATGAATTTTAGTAATGCAAACTAACCTATATATACTTTCAAATTCACCAACTGAAAAGTAAGGGATGTATTGATTGTGAAATCTTAGAAGGAATAAAGAGATAGAGTTAATTATAACTTTAGTGACGTGATTGTATGCAGTGGAGTTACGAAATGGTGTGACTTCTAAGAAGAAGATGAGAAGAGTTGCAAGCACCAAAAGAGAACAGCGAGAACTCCAAATTTTCTGTCAGAGTGAAGAAGAATTGAGTTCAGCCAAAATCTATAATATCAGCCCATCAAACATATGTTTTTAAACCCAAGTATAAGAATTCATTATCGAAACAACAAAAAAGGTGATTTTTGGTATGATGCATATCACTCTCTCTTTTTCTTATTTGATGAAGTGATGTAGGAGATGGGTTGCACCCCTCCACAAGACCCATCAAATGAAGAAGCTTAGACCGACGTGACGATCTGTTCGGCCAAATAGACACGTAGGAAGGGCTTGGCTTCATAGCACTTCTAGTAGATCGGCTAAAGCATTCCAGAAGAGTCGGCAGAAGGATGTTTTAGTCGGGCCTACTAAACGGGCCCAAAGAGAAAAGAAGCCCAACAAGGCTCGGATGAACTAGGGCAAACAGCAAGACGAGGTCTATAAAAGTAGAGAGGCAGCAGCGAGAAAAGGGATCCACACTTCGAAATACATACTAGGCGGCTAGATCTAGGGATTCCTGACTTTCATAGATTCTAGGTGGCTAGATCTAGGGTTTCCATACATATGTAGATCCTCACCGCTCTGTATTTCTCCGGTCAGCTCTTCGAGCTCCGGCTAGTTCATCTCTCTACTTACCTCTTTGTAACCTCCTGTTCAGATCTAATAAAAGAATGTCTTTGTTCGCCCCATCTCACTCTTTATATTGTTCTTGAACCATATCCACCTCAAACAATTTGGCGCCCACCTTGGGGCTCTGAACGAAGCAACGTTATCAGATCTACACATGCCAGACGACGGAAACGTCTCCGGAACCGCGGGGGGAAGAGCCGACTCCAACCCCCGAACCCAAAACGCCTCTTCCGGCCGACTTCATGAGCTCCGTCATAGCGCGTTTCGCCAGACAGGACGAGATCCTAAAGGAGACTCAAGCGCAACTCGCCGCGCTTGTCGCAGCGTTAACAGCAGCTCCCACCGGACAGACGAGTAACCCTCAACTGTTCCGACATCATGTCTTCAACACTAACCCTACAGAGCCGGTAGCCGACCACACCTCCGAAGAGTCACAACCCACCGAGCCTCACGCTGCAGAAACAGCTCAGGTTGGCCCGGATCTCACGACTATCCGAGAAATCGCCGAGCTCAAACTCAACCTCCAACAGATTAGCTTCACGATTCACAAGGTCACTAGCGCCGCTCCACAGATCGAGAGCATTCTCGCCTCAACCGAGCGTACCCCATTTACCAGCACGCTGACCAACGTAAACTTCTGCAAAATCGAGAAGTTGCGGGTCCCACAATACAAGCCCGGCGGCGATCCTGTAGAGCACATGACAGCCTTCAACATCGCGATGGCCCAAGCACGACTACCCGACGATGAAAAGGACGCCGCCTACTGTCAGCTGTTTGTGGAAAATTCACTACCAAGCCTTGACCTGGTTCTCAGGCCTCAAAGAGAATTGGTTCCAGCCTGTGGAACCTAAAACAGACCAAGGACCAAAGTCTCCGAGACTTCATGGAGCGCTTCAAGTCGATCGTCTGTTGGGGTCAAAATCGGTACGACGGAATCAACGGCCGAAACTCCCCGCAGAAATATAAAAGGAATCGTTTTATAAAACCCAAAGAATCGTTTTATAAAACTCGAGGATCGTTTTATAAAACTCTAAGAATCGTTTTATAAAACACGAGAATCGTTTTATAAAACTCGAAGAATCGTTTTATAAAACTCGAGAATCATTTTATAAAACTCGAGGATCATTTTATAAAACTCGAGAAGCCGTTTTATAAAACTCGAAGATCGTTTTATAAAACTCGAGAAGCCGTTTTATAAAACTCGAAGATCGTTTTATAAAACTCGAGGATCGTTTTATAAAACTCGAGAAGCCGTTTTATAAAACTCGAAGATCGTTTTATAAAACTGGAGAAGCAGTTTTATAAAACTCGAGAATCGTTTTATAAAACTCAAAGAATCGTTTTAAAAAACTCGAAGAATCGTTTTATAAAACTCGAAGATCGTTTTATAAAACCCGAGAATCGTTTTATAAAACTAGAAGAATCGTTTTACAAAACTCGAGAATCATTTTATAAAACTCGAAGAATCATTTTATAAAACTCGAAGAATCATTTTATAAAACTTGAAGAATCATTTTATAAAACTCGAAGATCATTTTATAAAACTCGAGAATCGTTTTACGAAACCGCGAAAAAACCGAAACAGCCGTAAAACGCGAACTAGTCGCCACTAGTTCGCCCATCGGCTAGTTCAGCTTGGCCAGGTCGCCATATGGCGACCTGGCCAAGCTGAACTAGCTCGCCGTATGTCGAGCCGACCATCCCGAGCCTCGATCTCCCACATCCTTGATTCAAGGCATACGTCCTTCGACACGATCGTATTCCGAATCACGGTCGAAATGTCTCTCGTTTCGTCTCGATCCGTCCTATCGTTTGAGTTTTACGATAAAAACTGTAAAACTTTGTTTTCTCGAAAAGAACTCGAGGAAATCGTGTAAAACGGCAACGGTTAAACGAAACACCGAATATTGCCTAAACTATACGATTTATTCAAGATTTTTCGTAAAAATCGTACCAAACGCGTTTTTAATAAAACCCCGAGTAAATCGTAGAAAACGGCAACGATTAATCGAAACATCAAACATTGCTTAGCTTTACGATTAACTCGAGAAACTTATTTAAAAAGGGCATCGTATCAAGAAACGATCTCGTCTAAAGTCGTAAAACAGATTTATCGCAAAACGGCTCGGAAAGTCATAAAACGCGATAAAAGCCACTCGCGACTTTACACGAAGTCCAACCCGAAGATACGACGACGTTTTGGCGATTTACTCGCAGAAAGAAGATAAATGTCAAACTTGAAGATAAAAGTCAAGTTTGGGGATAAATAGAAGATTTCCGCGGGAAAAAAGGAAAGATCGAGATAAATGGAAGATTCTCATTAAACTCGAATCTGGGCAAAAAGGAAAGACTAAACCGCCTAGGAAGGGAGTATATAAGCAAGAGGCATACGGCAGAAGCAAAGGGACGAATTTCAGAGCTCTCATCTGAGACTTTTACAACTTTTCTAGACTTAGAATTTTCCGCACTTAGAAACTTAGGCTTTTTCTCAACAAGTTCGGTTTCTATGACTGGCGCTCAATTACTAGACGAACTCGCCCAGGCAGTTCGATATCTGTTCCCTCTCTACCAATTGAACTACGTTCGACTTGATCCCCGAAAGGGGTACGTAGGCAGCCTTTCATAAGGTTCAGTCTGAAATCAATCAAACCTTTTTTCTATCTTTTTCCGTCTTTCGTTATCGAGCTGCGACTCGACTAGATCTAGGGTTTTATGTTTGTAAGTCGCTGATGGCCCCTGCGGCCAAAGCCTTTGTAATTCCTTGTAATGATCGCAACGCTCTTACGCGAATCAGAAATAAGATCAACTTTCTTTATAAATTCGTTTTATTGCGTTTTTCATATTTTTCCGCATTTATTTGGTTACTTGTCGTTGTCTTTCGCAGAGATCCGGTTCCTCTGGGAAATTAGGGTTTTCCTAAGTTTCCATATTTAACGGAAATCGACAAGTGTGAATCTCGGTTCCCACATCGTCTCAAAGATCAACATCCCTGACCACATTGCCGTCGATGCTTTGATGAACACGCTCCATCTCGACTCCAAGTTTCGAGAAGAACTATACCAGAGCACCTCAACGACGCTCCACGACACCATTGCTCTTTCAGACAACTTCATCCGCATGGAGGAAGACACAAAAGCAATCATGGGCAAACATAACGAAGCAAAGCCGGCAATGCCTAGGACCGCCGACGCAAAGCCTGAGCCGCGTCAACACGCTCCCGGCAACAAGAAACACCAAAAGAACAACATGTCAGTTGCAAGCTTCTCAGTACGCGGCGAGCCATGAAACGTGTACAATCGGGAGACGGCCGCTCTGAAAAGTCTTGCTAATACTGCCGGACCAGCTCAACCCGCTCCGCCAGCTACCGCTGGCGCGGAATCTTCAAAAGGAGTCGACCTCTCCAAGCACTGTAAGTACCATGACGTCAAGGGGCACGACAATACCGAATTTAGAACGATGTACGCTCAATTTCTCTCATCGGTAAAAAACGGCGACATCAAAGTTCAGCCTCCAAAGCCGAAACCAAAATCCGGCAAGAGTTGGTTTAAGAACAAGGAAAAATGCGCGCAGCAAAATTCCGGTGGTAAAGGCGGAGAGCAACGTCGTGCAGATGGCAAACCTTCGGACGACGCGGACAACGAAGCTTCTTCGGCAGATGAGAAGCAACCGGCAAGTCGTCAACGTATTGAAATGATACGATCTCAGCAACCCTTATCGTCCGACGACGAAGACGATCACCCACCGGTGTCGAGCGACTTGCGGAGATTTCTCAAACGAAAGGTGACGACAGACAACGACGTCAACAGCATCGATCTCCGCCTTAAGCTCCAAGCCAATAAGTCACAGTGTCTTGAAACCACAGAGCCTCCCTTGCCGGTCGACGAGTCTGTCACCGATCTACATGACAAACTTAACGCCAACCTAACGGATTTACGCGTGCGGCTAAACCGTTCCAAATCAACGAATCTAAGGCTACAGTGGTCAACTTCGTCCCAGAACATGGAACCAACAAATCCGGGCGACAAGAACGCCCCTATGAATCTTCGCACGTTCTTATATGTCAAACAAGTAACCTCGCGACCACGGCTGAACGTCATCATGGGCGGTTCACCTCCTTGTGGCAACTCTGTCCAGTCCATCAAAGACTACCGCGCCAAGCCGCGTCTTTGAGGCGTTGGCCCGTAAATCCACTATGCCACACGCCAATCAGCTTTTCTCCCGATGATTTGAACGGAGTCCATTTGCCCCACAACGATCCTTTGCTAGTCGTCCTCGAGATCGGTCAGTATGACGTAACCAAAGTACTCATCGACACAGGAAGTTCTGTCGATCTCATCTTCCGTGCTGCGCTTGAAAAGATGGGGATCGATTTCGACGACGTAAAATGGTCATCACGAACTTTGACCGGCTTCAACGGCTCCTCAGAAACCATCCTCGGAACGTTCCGTCTCCCTGTCTGTGCATGCAGAGTTACTCGGACGGTTAAATTTCCTGTGGTTAACACCAAAGCCCCTTATCACGTCACTCGATGCAGGCAGTTCCATCTACCTACCACCAATGCATCAAGTTCATGGGGGTGTAAGGAACAATCAAGACCATACGCGGAGACAAGCAAGCCGCATGAGATCTGTTGATCGCCACAGCCAAGCTGCAACTCATCGTCCCTCATCAACTCTGTCTCTCACCCGATCGCTCGAACCTGTCCTCAAAAAGATGCCTATAGACGATTCCGATCCAAGCAAGACGGTGCGCGTTAGTGCATATCTAGCCGACGACATGCAACGGGCACTTCTCACATTCCTGAAGGAAAACGTATTCACCTTCGCCTGGTCCATGACGTACATGAAAGGAATCGATTCAGCAATAACTACCCACGAGCTCAACGTCGACCCCACGTTCAAACCTATCCGCCAGAAGCGACGTAAGCTGAGCCCGGAAAGAGCGAAAGCAGTGAACGAGGAAGTCGAACGACTACATGGTGCCGGCTCTATCACAGAAGTTCGTTACCCGGAATGGCTAGCAAACCCTGTGGTAGTAAAGAAGAAGAACGGGAAGTGGCGCGCCTGCGTCGATTTCACTGATCTTAACAAATCCTGTCCAAAGGATAGTTACCCATTACCCAGCATCGACCGTCTCGTTGAATCAACTGCAGAAAATGAGATGCTCACCTTCATGGACGCCTTCTCAAGCTACAATCACCACTTCGCCGATCCTGGCCAAGCCAGACGAAGGAGACGTCCTATCACTTTACATCGCTGTCTCTAGTGCCGCGGTTAGTAGCGTCCTCATCAAAGAGGACAGAGGTGAGCAGAAGCCAATCTTTTACACAAGCAGGCGTATGACCGGACCGGAGACTCGGTACCCGACTCTCGAAAAGATGGCTCTCACCATAGTAGAAGCAGCCAGAAAGCTGCGACCGTACTTCCAATCACATTCGGTTGAGGTGCTGACCGATCAGCCTCTCCGAACTGTCCTGCAGAATACGAATCGAGCTGGTCGACTAACCAAGTGGGCTGTAGAGCTCGGTGAGCTTGACATCACATATAAAAACCGCACAGCTTTAAAGGCTCAGGTCTTGACCGACTTCATCGTCGAATTGGCACCCGAACTGGAGCAGGACACTGTTGGGCCCGAATCTAGCCCGCTAGCTGAAATAATGGGCTTGAATAGTGAAATTCGTTAACAGGACATTATAAGCCCATTAACAATTCATCCCTCGAAGAAGAACTGAATAAAGTCAGAACCTGTTTGTTAGTGGGAAAGTCATTAACAAAACAGGTCACGGAAAAAGGCTCCGGACCTCATTTACAAACAGCTAATGAGAAACAGTTCAAGGAGAACACGCGAGACCTGGTCAAGAGGAGGCCGTTTCAAATCCCACAACTTACAGAGGCAATCTCGGAGGTTTTATCGGGAGAAGTTAAATGTGACCTAGGGCTATTTAAAGAAGGGGGAGACGAAGAAGAAAGGGTCATTCGTTTTCAATCAATTTTCACATATATTGTTACTCACAGATCATTCAACTACTTTTCTTTGTATTCATCAGAGTCATCTTTGTAGCCATTATTCATCAAATACAATCATATTCGTTCTTTAAGTTCTAAACAGGATTCAGCCCACAATTGTCTTTTCCCAAACTAAACCTAACCTAAACTAGAGAGTGATTTTTACCCCTCACATTTTGGCACCGTCTGTGGGGACGAGATAATTGAATCCTTCACTCCATAACTTGAGAATGGATCCATCCAACCAGGCAACGAGCCCATCCATCCATGATCCCGTGATCCAAATCAATGGCTCACCGAACAGGAGAGACCCGGATCCCCAGAATCCGGAACCTCGATCCACCGACCACCGATCCGAGCAACAGCCTCCAGCTAACGCTCAACCGAACCAAACTGGAATAACCAACCCATGGTCTTCCAGTGGGAACAACTCGGGGGTTACACACCCCGAAAACCCTCAGCGTCAACCCGCTCCGAATCATTCGGAAGCTCAGCTATCCGAGATGCGTCGAATGATGGTGCAATTGGTAGAAAGAGCTCAGGATAACGAGCGCACGTTTCAGCAGCTAACTGCTCGACAGCAACGGTTCGAGGAAGTGACTAGATCTCTAACCGAGACGACTCATCTGTCGCAACGGCAAGGATCGGGAGTCACCTTCCGAGACCGACTGACCGAATCCACCTTCCCTCGCGGACGCCTGGATTTTTTCCCAAACAGCACTGCTCATGATGGGCAAGAGCCTGTTCTCCAGACACCTCATACTGGGACAACCCCAGTATTCAGTCCACCTGTAACTAGCGCTATGGGAAGTAACGTATCGACGACAAGCTCTGCACCCAATAGGGTTCACGAACAGAGCACACGATTACCGCCTCCGCCACCTGTTTTTAGGTCCGGAGAAGGAATGTCTTTCCCTCCTAGGGGAAGAGCACCGGCTTCAGCTTACCAAAATGGGAGCGCGATCCCTAAACGAGACAGCCACCCGAGGACGGAAGCTGATCCTACAGCTCACCCCCTGGTCGCATCCCTCAAGGTGGCCCTAGAGCTAGCGAGCGATTTAGCCCACCTAACGCCTGGGAGAACGACGACGCTCGACTCTGTCAAGAATCGCCACATCTGATTCATCATGACGACCCAACCGTCCTTCCCCTAGAAGGACCTGAGGCTATTCCCCGATACATGGAGCAAACTCACGCAGCTCTCCAGAAGTTGAACGCTCAAGTACACAAAGCAACGAGCTCAGCTCCCGAAATCGAGAGCTTGATTGAGAAAACCCATGGAACCCCATTCATGAACAAAATCGCTAGCTCTTACATAAGAGATACCCGAATATGACGGGAACTCAGACCCTAAGGCTCATTTGAGAGCCTTCCGCTTAGCTATAGTGAAAGATCACTTCACAGGAGAAGAATGCGAAGCAGGTTATTGCAGAACCTTTGCTGAGAACCTGGTCGGAACAGCTCTCGAATGGTTTTCAAGCCTCGAGCCAAACTCAATAGATAACTTCGACCAGCTCACCAACCCCTTCATGAAACAATACTCAACCCATATCCTCAAGCAAGCTTCCGAGGCTGACCTCTGGAAAACCAGGCAAGGAATGGGAGATTCGTTACGAATCTACATCGAGAAATTCAGAGCAGTCAGAACTAAGCTCTCGAATCCCAACGATCAGGTTGCCATCGAAGCCCTTAGAATAGGTCTCTGGTACAAATCAGAATTCTGGTCCGAGCTAACGCTTAACCCTCCCCCAACTATCGATGATGCTCTTCACAAAGCATCGAGATACATTACCTTGGAAGAGGAAACAGCTGCACTGGATAAAATCCATAAGAAATCCCAGAATCACCCGAAAGGTGAAACCTCGGAAGCAAAAGGATCCTCTAGAAAAGGGAGCTCCCGGAATAATCAGACCCAGAGAGAACATTCTTATGCTGTCGAGGAAGTCCAACAGGAAAAACCTGTTGCCGCGACAAGCAAAACCCCCTGGTCAAAAGGCTACGATGAGAACAAACACTGCTCTTACCACGATCGAAAAGGGCATTCAACCGAGGAATGCTGGGACCTCCAACGACAGTTGGCAGCTAAATTCGTAGCTGGGGAACTAAAGGACGTGGAACTCAGAAAACCACCCCCTTACCAGAAAATAGGTCCCAGAGACACCTCTCCAAAACGTGAAAGATCACCTGAGAAGGAAACAGATTCGCCACCGCCAGCTCCCAAGAAAAGAGTTGACATGATTCTTGGGAAATTTCGCAAAGGGAAAAGTCTACAAATCGAGACCCTCCTAAGCAAACCACCACCTCATTCGAGCCCCAGCTCGAGAGTGGATTATATCCTCGGAGGCTCCGATATATGTCAAGACTCCGTTAATTCAATCAAGAGTCATGTACGGAAGGCTGTTTCTAATGCTCAATCTAAGCCTCCCAATCTCGAATCCAACACTAAGATTTCTTTCTGGGAGAGCGAGACATCAGATCTCGACAGACCTCACGATGATGCCTTAATCGTCACCCTGAACATAGCAGGTTACGAGGTGCCTAAGCTGATGGTTGACACCGGAAGCTCGGTCGACCTTATCTTCTATAACGCCCTGAAAGGGATGGAAATAGATGACTATGAAATTATTGGTCAGAAAGCTAACCTTGTAGGCTTCTCCGGGGAAACAGTTACCTCTTTGGGAACCATCAAGCTCCCGGTCATAGCTGGAGGAATCATGAAAATGACAAATTTTGTAGTCATCGATAGACCCTCTCCATTTCATGCGATCCTAGGAAGACCCTGGATCCATAAGATGAAGGCAGTAGCCTCCACTTATCACCAATGCGTGAAATTTCCAACACCTGACGGAATAACCACCGTACAAGGTAGCCAGAAGATCTCCAGGATCTGTTAATTTGGAGGATTCGGAAACCTTAAGGAATCACCCCAATAGCAATTACAGATCCAGGAAGGTCGAGAGATGCAACAGAATATTCAAGGTCCCCCTAGGAACCTAACCGAACGAGTTAGCATCGACGACTCTGATCCCGAGAAACAAGTGAACATCGGATCAGAGCTACCTCTCGAAACGAAAAAGGAATTAATCGACTTCCTGAAAAGCAACGTCAAAACGTTTGCATGGACCACCAGCGACATGAAGGGTATAGACCCAAACGTCACCACTCACAAGCTCAATGTAGATCCTACTTTCAAACCGATCAAACAAAAACGCCGTAAGCTAGGCCTCGAAAAAGCCCAAGCTGTCAACGACGAAGTAGATCGACTCACGAAAGCAGGGTCCATCCGAGAAGTACATTACCCCGATTGGCTAGCTAACCCCGTAGTAGTGAAAAAGAAAAACGGGAAGTGGAGGATCTGTGTAGATTTCACCGACCTAAACAAGGCTTGCCCTAANAAACAAAAACGCCGTAAGCTAGGCCTCGAAAAAGCCCAAGCTGTCAACGACGAAGTAGATCGACTCACGAAAGCAGGGTCCATCCGAGAAGTACATTACCCCGATTGGCTAGCTAACCCCGTAGTAGTGAAAAAGAAAAACGGGAAGTGGAGGATCTGTGTAGATTTCACCGACCTAAACAAGGCTTGCCCTAAAGATATCTTCCCGTTACCTCACATCGATCGCCTCGTTGAGGCGACAGCTGGCCATCAGCTCTTGTCCTTTATGGATGCCTTCTCGGGATATAATCAAATCATGATGAATCCTGAAGATCAAGAAAAAACTGCATTCATAACCGAGCGGCGGACCTACTGTTACAAGGTAATGCCATTCGGATTAAAAAACGTGGGAGCTACCTACCAAAGGCTTGTGAACAAAATGTTCGCTGGACAGCTCGGAAAAACCATGGAGGTATACATTGATGATATGCTGGTTAAATCCTCAGCTGGGGAAAATCACATCTCCCACCTAAAAGAATGCTTTGATATCCTCAACAAATACGATATGAAACTAAACCCCGCAAAATGCACCTTCGGAGTGCCCTTGGGTGAATTTCTCGCTTACCTCGTAACCGAGAGAGGTATCGAAGCCAACCCGAAACAGATAGCGACCTTCCTGGAAATGCCGTCACCTAAGACAACCAGGGAGGTACAAAGACTGACTGGACGAATCGCTGCTTTGAACCGATTTATATCCAAGTCCACCGATAAATGCCTCCCATTCTACAAACTTCTAAAAAATAATAAGAAGTTTCTATGGGACGAGAAATGCGAGGAAGCCTTCAAACAATTAAAAGCTTAGCTCTCCGAGCCTCCGATCCTATCCAAACCAGTAACGGGAGAACCCCTGTACCTATACCTCGCCGTATCAACTGCTGCGGTTCGCGGCGTACTGGTACGAGAGGAGCAAAACGAGCAAAGACCTGTCTACGCCGAGACCAGATACCCTACAATGGAAAAGTTAGCTCTGGCAGTTGTAACAGCCGCCAGAAAGCTACGACCTTACTTCCAGTCACACTCGATCGTGGTAATGACCTCACAGCCAATACGCACGATTCTGCATAGCCCTAGCCAATCAGGACGATTGGCTAAGTGGGCCATAGAGCTCAGCGAATACGACATCGAGTATAGACCCCGAGCAGCCATAAAAGCTCAGGTCCTCGCCGATTTCATCATCGAGCTATCGTCCAAACAACTAGATCCGAGAGCTGAAGCTCCGGAATGGAGCCTGTATGTCGACGGAGCCTCATCAAAACAAGGTCCCGGAATCGGACTAAGGCTGACCTCGTCGGCCGGAGAAACCATCGAGCAATCCTATAGGCTCGGATTTAATGCTTCAAATAACGAGGCCGAATATGAAGCACTAATCGCAGGGTTAAGACTCGCCCTAAGCCTCGGAATCCGAGAGCTAAATGCCTACAGTGACACACAACTGGTAGCTAGCCAGTTTCATGGGGAGTACGAAACAAGGGACGAAAGAATGGGGGCATACCTCGAAGTCGTACAAAGCCTCACTAAATAGTTCAGCAAATTCGAGCTAATCCCACGAGGAGAGAATTCCTCAGCAGATGCGTTGGCTGCATTAGCGTCCACATCAGACCCCTTAGTAAAACGAATCATACCTGTAACAGGAATCGAAAAACCAAGCATCGACATAGCTACCAAAGCTGAGATCGATAGCAAACCGAAAGAGCAAACAGAAGGTAGCTGCTCCGAATCAGCAGCAACCCAAGTTCTAACAAAATTCTGGTTTCCAAAAACCAAAACTCGCAAATTCAAAAAGCACACCACCGGGGGCATGACCCAGCCTCCAAGCCCACTTATCTTCAGAGTAAACACTCGCAGAACGAGATACTCCCCTGAACCTGAAACTTCAGCCAAAGACATGATCCCAACCCCGGAAGTTAACGACATTCCTCCAGATTTATGTTCCAGGGGACCTAACCGAAGGATTACCCCCGGGGGCACGACCTCCGGCCGTAATAACACCCGGGAACCTGATCCAGCACAAGGACCTCCTTCGTCCCTTCACGACAAAATCATAGGAAGAGAGGACTGGAGAATCCCAATCATGCAGTATATTTCGGAGGGCAAGGTCCCCCCCCATAAATGGGAAGCTCGAAAACTAAAAGCAATAAGCGCAAGATACTGCATAATGGAATCTATCCTTTATAAACGAAGCGTATCGGGACCTTACCTGAGATGCGTCCACGGCCTCGGCGCTATTAAACTCATGAAAGAAATGCATGACAGCTCCTGTGGAAACCATTCCGGAAGTAGAGCCTTAGCTATCCGAATCAAAAGGCAAGGCTATTTCTGGCCCACCATTATCGCCGACTGTGAGGTCTACTCATCCTCATGCGACAGATGCCAGAGGCACGCACCTTTTATACATCAACCATCAGGAAAATTATCCTCGATATCCACCCCATACCCATTCATGAGATGGTCCATGGATATCGTAGGGCCACTAGTCGTATCAGGAACAGGAAGGCAGAAGCTACGCTTCCTACTAGTCCTAATAGACTACTTCACAAAATGGATAGAAGCTGAGGCCTTCCAACAGGTAACTAAAGTCGAAACCAAACGACTCGTATGGAGGGACATCATTTGCCGCCACGGCGTCCCATACGAAATCGTAACCAATAACGGGTCGCAATTCATATCTAACGACTTTAAAGACTTCTGCGACAAGCGGAAAATTCGCCTCACCATGTCAACACCACGATACCCTCAGGGAAATGGCCAGGCAGAGGCTGCTAATAAGTCGGTATTAGCAAACCTCAAGAAACTCCTTGGAATCGATAAAATTTTGTGGTCCGAAAGGTTACCCGAAGTGCTTTGGGCATGCCAAACCACCCCACGAAGAGCTACGGAAGAAACCCCTTTCTCCCTAGCCTACGGGATGGAAGCTGTCGTCCCAGCCGAAACCATCACAAGGAGCCTCCGCCGAGACCTCTGTACGACAAATCCCGAAGCTAACAATCAGCTCTTATCAGATCACCTCGACCTCATCGAGGAACGACGGGATCAAGCCTTGCTCCGCATCCAAAACTACCAGCAAGCAATGGCTCGACATTACAATTCCAAGGTCAGGTCCCGGCAATTCGCTGTAGGTGACCTGGTACTCAGGAAAGTTTTTAACCATACCAAAGAGCCTAACGCCGGAAAACTAGGGACCAATTGGGAAGGCCCCTACCAAATCATCCACGTGATACGACCAGGCGTTTACAGGCTCATGAAGGTACGAACCGGGGTACCCGAAATCCGATCGTGGAATGCCATGAATCTCAAAAAATACTACCATTAGGTACCTAAAATTCATCGAACTACTTCTGGCTTGATCCCTTGACTGGGTACGTAGGCAGCTCCGTCATGAGTGCAGCCCCAACCTCATCTCTACACACTCATCTTTACATCCAAAGGGGGCATGTGTCCAGAACACCCAGCTCAAGCTATTAGCTCCATGATTATTATGTATTCCATCAAAGTTATTGATAAAAACATCTACATTCAAACATCTCATGTTTGTATCAAATAAGTTCAGGTCACGACGAACCTGGACCTAAGGTCTTAAAACTCTACAAGTAAAATCAGGTCCCGGCAAACCCGGACCTAAGGTCTTAAAACCCTACAAGTACAATCAGGTCCTGGCAAACCCGGGCCTAAGGTCTTAAAACCCTACAAGTACAATCAGGTCCCGGCAGACCCAGACCTAAGGTCTTAAAATCCTACTAACAAAATCAGGTCTCGACAAACCCGGACCTAAGGCCTTAAAACCCTACAAGTACAATCAGGTCCCGGCAAATCCAGACCCAAGGTCTTAAAACCCTACAAATAAAATCAGGTCCCGGCAAACCCGGACCTAAGGTCTTAAAATCCTACTAACAAAATCCAAGGTCTAGAAATCCTTCAGGAACGAATCCAGGTTCTGTAAGAACCCAACCGGAAGTCTCAGAATCCTTAGCTAGGATCGATATCTAAAAAGAAGTCCCGAGTAAAATCAGGTCCCAAAAACCTGACCTCGAGACCTCGCGTAGAGAAATGACGGAACCTGTTACCAGCAGGACCTGCTACTAGCCAGATCTAGAATTCTTTGTTCAAAGAAATAAAGACTCATACTTAGATAATTGAATTTGTACTAAGGGATTCATCGAAACGCCGACAAAACCCTTAGCAAGAAAGTTCGATTCTAGTTAAAAAGAAACGAAAACATTCACAAGTCAAATGACTTAGAGCAAAACCAGAACGAAATAAAGGTTTAAAGGCCTCCCTAGGCTATTTAATTTCAAAGATCTTAAACAAAGCAAAGGTTTAAAGACCTCCTCAGGTCACGAGTCTTAACAAAAGAAGAAAGCCTAGTAGGCGAAAAGTCTGGAAAACACAAAGACATAATTTTAAGAAAAAGAAAAGGATGACGTCTAGACTTCCATTTCATCAGCACCCTTCCCCTCATCCTTCTCTCCCTCGCTTGGAACCAACTCTTTAGCTAAAGATCCATCACCCGTCTCTTTTTCACCATCACCTGTGGTTGCTTCAACTGGAGCTGAAGCCAGATTCACCAGACCTAAATTAGAACCATATCCTCCAGAACAGGACGGATTAAATATGTTGATCTCAAAAGTACCTGAGCTCTCCGAGAACTGAGGCAGAGATAACTTGCTTACTGAAAAATCTGACACCTGAGCCTTCTCATACGCGGCGGTAGCCTCAGGAATCAACGACATCAGTCGCTGATACTCCTCATCAACACTCTTGATCTCATTAGCCAACATTTTCTCAAGAAGGACAGCATTAGCCTGAAGTTCTTGAGCATAAATCTGAAGGCTAACCTCTTCCTTCTTCTTGGCAAATTTCTCCTTGACAGAAATCAAGATCTTGTTGTAAGCTTCAGCTACCTCTTTCTTCCCTTGACGGATAGCTAGCTTGACTTCAGCCTCCTTGTTCTTCTGGCTGATCTGCGACGAGGTAATCGGCTCTCGAACATGTTGCTCAGCGACCTTCCGAGCAGCCTCCAGCTCAGCTATCTTCCTTCCCTTCACTTGGATATCAATAACTTGGCTCTCGATCTTCCCGGCCTGAATATCAGCCTTCGAGCCAAGCCTCTCCACGACACCTTCAAGCTCGGAGATTCTAGCTCGAGATTGATCGAGCTCCTCTTTTGTAGCCTTCACCATTTGGGTCACCTGGGCTAACTCCCCTGCTCTGGGAGCGTTGTTAATCGTGTCCTCTAAGCTCAATTGAACTCGGTTGATAGCCCCAGCTAGCTGAAAAAGGACCAAACAAACCGTCAATCGACGACTTCACTAGAAGGAACAAATAAAAAAAATCAAGATCCCTCACTGACCCATGCAATGAGCGACCTCCACATATTCCTCTCGGTTAGTCATGTTGTTGATTGCAGGAAGAGAGCAACCGGTCCTCTTCATATGCCTCATCAAAGTGGCCAAACCCCAAGGATCCTCCAGGACAGAACCAGGTTTCGAATGGGTGAAACTCCATCCCACGGTTCCTCCCCTGGAAGACGAGGAAGAAGACCTAGACGGTCTATCCACCTGGTCAACACGGGACCTCTTGGGTCTTGGAGGCTCGATCTCGGAAGACTCCTTGATCACTTGAGGGTCGGCTTCCTTGGCCTGAACATTAGATTTGGGAGCAGACTCCTGGACCTTTGGTACATCGACAGAAGCAACATCTTTGATCGGGATAGAAACCCCATCGTCAAGAACATCTCGCACCTGATTAAGAAAAGAGCCCCCTGGTTCTTCTCACTCCCTCGAGAAGAACTGGCTGCTTTAGCTGCTTTGCCACGAGAGCGGTAAGACGGTTGGAGGGGCATCTTAGTTTGTTGAGTTCTCTCGGTCTCGGAGGTACTAGCTTCCGTCGAGATAGACACGATTGAATTACCTTCGGAAATTGAATCAACAAAAACTCATTCAAAAATCAAACGATTCCAAATGGATAGTTAGTATGATCAAAAAAGAGATAAAACCAGCTTACTTTCTAAACCTGCAGCAGGAGTGGGTTCCAGAAATGAGGCTCCGTATCGATCCGGATACCTAGCCGATCCTATACGCGAGGTAGTGAAAGCTCCCCACGTGCAAGGACTCTGCTTCAGCTTGCGGTACAGAGCTCTAGTAAGCTTATTAGTAAGCTTTTCGGGATCGCCTATGTCTGCAAAAACGAATCAACGATCAATGAAATGCGCAAAAGAAAACAAACCATACGAACGCATCCCTAGAGACTCTAACCAGAAGCATCAGACCAAGTAACCCTTAGGGTACGACCCTCAGGAACCGTCAAAGGGTCCATCTTAACGTAAAAATACTTCTTCCTCCAATCGTCATCACTGCTGGAGAACTTAAAGAGACCCAGCTTGGGTCGACAAGGTAGATAGTAGGTACCGCTACCACCATGTTTTGAAGCACTCTCCTTGATTGTATAAAGGCTCATTAGGTTGCGGAGACCAACGGCAACCCCCTCTTCCTTAGATGTGGTAATGAAACCATTAATCACTCGGATCACCGAGGGACAGAGCAGGGAAAGAGCTAACTGGTAGTGGTCAAGGAGATCCAATAAGAGATCTGGAAGCGAGAATCTGAGCTGACACTTAGTGATGTACTTCTCATGAACGCAGAACCACCCCTCCGGAGCAGTTTCCGGAGTCTCATCGGGTTTACAGGCTTTGGCTAAGTCCTTGCGACCTACGGCCTGAACCATAAGATTGACAACTTCTTGGCTCTTCAGCGAGGAAGGCACGTGAGATCCGAAGAAGACGCTCCCACTCGAGCCATCGTTTTTCTTCGATCTCTTGGAGACTCGCAGGGCTATTGATTCCCTACCCCTCTTGCTCGGCTCGCCCTTTTTCATCTTCTCGCCGATTTCTAGTTTGACCTTCATAAGTTGGACACCGGAGGTAGAGATTTCAGTTTCTCCGGTACCTTCTTTATCTTTCGTCATGATAATAAACAAGGAAAGGAGTAGAAAGATGGGAAGAAATCAAAGAGAGATTCGAATCAAAAAAAAAATTGAACTAGAAGTTCCTAGAGACCTTAACGGGAACAAATATAACCGAGAATAAAAAAAAATTGCAGTAAATTTAAAAAGAAAGTGAACAGTTACCAGGGGAACCAAATCGAGACGTGGGGTGGTGGAGAAAAATTGCAGTTAATGATTGCAGCTTTATATCACGTCCTATCTTGAAAATCGGGATTAAAGCTGTTCAACATGCATTAATCTCCACCATTGATCTAACCAAATGAAATCTGGACCATTGAATTAAGGTCACGCGTATCTTCGGATATATTGTAAAGTAATCATTATCTCGAGGAAAAATAAGAGATCGGACGGTTATGCTGTAGCTTCCGAGAAAAGAGGTCTCATCTCGAAAGCTGGGGGCAACTGTTGGGCCCGAACTAGCCCGTTAGCTGAAATAATGGGCTCGAATAGTGAAAGTCGTTAACAGGACATTATAAGCCCATTAACAATTCATCCCTCGAAGAAGAACTGAATAAAGTCGGAACCTGTTTGTTAGTGGGAAAGTCATTAACAAAATAGGTCACGGAAAAAGGCTCCGGACCTCATTTACAAATAGCTAACGAGAAACAGCTCAAGGAGAACACGCGAGACCTGGTCAAGAGGAGGCTGTTGCAAATCCCACAACTTACGGAAGCAATCTCGGAGGTTTTATCGGGAGAAGTTAAATGTGACCTAGGGCTATTTAAAGAAGGGGGAGACGAAGAAGAAAGGGTCATTCGTTTTCAATCAATTTTCACATATATTGTTACTCACAGATCATTCAACTACTTTTCTTTGTATTCATCAGAGTCATCTTTGTAGCCATTATTCATCAAATACAATCATATTCGTTCTTTAAGTTCTAAACAGGATTCAGCCCACAATTGTCTTTTCCCAAACTAAACCTAACCTAAACTAGAGAGTGATTTTTACCCCTCACAGACACCCAACTCCCGAGACAGAACTGGATACTAATGTACGTCGAATTGGCACCCGAAATGAAGCAGGACACCCAACTCCCGAGCCAGAACTGGATACTACATGTAGACGGTTCCTCAACGAACAAAGGTTCAGGTGCAGGTGTTCAACTCCAATCCCCAACAGGCGAATTGATACGTCAGTCGTTCAGCTTCGGATTCCGGGCGTCAAACAACGAAGCTGAGTACGAGTCACTGATAGCCGGCCTACGCTTGGCAAAGGCGTCAAAGCAAAACGAGTAAGTGCGTAGTGTGACTCCCAGCTAGTTGCTGGTCAGTACAATGGAGACTACGACGCCCGCAACGACCGAATGGACGCTTACCTCCGTGTCGTTCAAGAGTTAGCAAAGGAGTTTGAATTTTTCGAGCTTACCAAAGTACCTCGTGGTGAAAAAGCTTGCGCAGATGCACTCGCCGCCCTTGGAAGAAAACTACGCGACAAAATCAAGCGAACCATCCCAATACATCGCATCAAAGAACCAAGCATCAACGTTTCGAACGAGACGGCTATCGTTGTTGCCCCCATCAACGACACAGATATGACTGAGACCAATCAGCAGACCGTTGACTGGTGCGTAGAGTTTATCAACTACCTCTCGCACGGCACCCTGCCAACCGAGAAGTAGGAGGCCAGACGACTAAAAAGACGCAGCACGCACTATGCCGTTATGGATGACGAACTTTTAAGATACAACGCCTGCGGGGTCCTCCTCAAATTCATTCACGGTGACGAAATTCATCGCGCGATGGCCGACACGCACGACGGCGCTGGAGGTAACCATTCTAGTGGACGCACTCTAGCCTTAAAAATCAGAAACGCAGGTCTCTTCTGGCCGACTATGAACACGGACTGCGAATCCTACTCTCGTCGATGCGACAAATGCCAGAGGCATGCACCTGTTATCCATTGCCCGACGGAAGTGTTACATACATCCACTGCTCCTTACCCATTCATGCGCTGGGCTATGGATATCATCGGCCCATGGTTTGTTCCCGCCAACGCCGCTTTGTCTTAGTACTTACCGACTATTTCACCAAGTGGATCGAAGCCAAAGCCTTCTCTCAGGTGACCGACAAGGAAGTCCGCGGTTTCGTCTGGAAGAACATCATTTGCCGTTATGGTCTCCCATACAAAATAGTAACCGACAACGGTTCGCAGTTCATGTTTGGGAACTTCAAAGATTTTTGCAGCAAACAGAACATTCGACTAAGTCCCTCCACACCCAGATACCAGCAAGGAAACGGTCAAGCAGAGTCTTCCAACAAGTTCATCATAGATGGAATCAAGAAACGCCTGGACTTGAAGAAAGGCCACTGGGCCGACGAACTGGACGGAGTCCTCTGGAACCATCGTACAACACCAAGGGGAGCGACTAATTCAACGCCCTTTTCTCTTGCATACGGGGTTGAAGCCATGGCTCCAGCTGAAGTCAACGTCGCTAGTCTCCGGCGTTCAAAAATGCCACAACACGTCGATCATACTTGGATATTTTTCAATAAAAATGACCCACAACATTAAAACATAGATCATTAAGTCAAGATAAAAATTAACAATAGTAATTTAGAGAAGACACGTGGTTAACGGGTTTAGCAATGGGTGAAAGATACAATGGGTGAAAGATACGAAACCTTTTGCTTGGCTTATTAGAGAACCTTTTTCGTAATAATTTTAAAAACCGATAAAACTAACTTGCTTTTATAAAATTTACTGTTTGAGGTGAATATGGTTCAAGAACAATATAAAGAATGAGATAGGGCGAACAAAGACGCTCTTTATTAGATCTGAACAAGAGGTTACAAGGAGGTAAGTAGAGAGACGAACTAGCCGGAGCTCGGAGAGCTGACCGGAGAAATACAAACCGGTGAGTATCTATGAACGTAAGGAAACCCTAGATCTAGCCACCTAGAATCTATGAAAGTCAGGAAACCCTAGATCTAGCCGCCTAGTATGTATGTCGAAGTGTGGATCCCCTTTCTCGCTGTTGCCTCTCTCCTTTTATAGACCTTGTCTTACTGTTCACCCTAGTTCACCCGAGCCTTGTTGGGCATCCTTTTTCTTTGGGCCTGTTTAGTAGCCCGGATAAAGCGTCCTTCTGCTGACTCCTCTGAAGCGCTTTAGCCGATCTACTAGAAGCACCGCGAAGCCGAGCCATTCTTATGTGTCTATTGGGCCGAGTAGAACGTCACATCGGGCTAAGCTTCTTCATTTGATGGGCCTTGTGGAGGGGTGCAACCCATCTCCTACAATAAGTCCCCCCCAGTTCACTTGTGAGGATGCAGGACTCTAAGTGAATTTATGAGCGAGACTATCAGTCCGGCTAGGATGTCGTCTACTGGCAGCGAGCTTAGGCGGTCACCGTGAGCAAGTCTAGTAGCTCGGCTAGGAGCGCGATTAGACGATCATTGTGAGCGAGACTAGCAGCTCGGCTAGGAGCGCGATTAGATGGTTGCCGTGAGCGAGTTTAGACGGTCGCCGTTAGCGAGTCTAGTAGGTCGGCTAGGAGCGCGATTGTGAGCGAGTTTAGACGGTCGCCGTGAGCGAGTCTAGTAGTTGGTTGGGAGCGTGATTGTGAGCGAGTTTAGACGTCGCCGTGAGTGAGTCTTGTAGGTCGCCTAGGAGCACGATTGTGAGCGAGTTTATATGGTCTCTGTGAGCAAGTCTAGTAGGTCGGCTAGGATGTCGTCTGTTGGTAGCGCGCTTAGACAGTCACTGTCGTGAGCGAGTCTAGTAGCTCGGCTAGGAGCGCGATTAGATGGTTGCCGTGAGCGAGTTTAGACGGTCGCCATGAGCAAGTCTAGTAGGTAGGCTAGGATGTCGTCTGTTGGTAGCGCGCTTAGACGGTCGCCGTGAGCGAGTCCTAGTAGCTCGGCTAGGAGCGCGATTAGATGGTTGCCATGAGCAAGTTTAGACGGTTGCCGTGAGCGAGTCTAGTAGGTTGGCTACGAACGCGACTAGACGGTCGCTGTGAGCGAGTCTAGTAGGTCGGCTAGGAGGGCGGTTAGACGGTCGCCGTGAGCGAGTCTAGTATGTCGGCTAGGAGCGCGATTGTGAGTGAGTTTAGACAGTCGCCGTGAGCGATTCTAGTAGGTCGGCTAGGAAGTCGTCTGCTGGTAGCGCGCTTAGACGGTCACTGTGAGCAAGTCTATTAGCTCGGCTAGGACGCCGTTTGCTAGAAGCATGTTTAGAAGGTCGGCTAGGGTGTCGCCTGCTAAGAGCATGTCTAGCAGGCCAATTTAGTGTTTCTAGTTCGTCCTACTAGGACGTTCATCTCAAAGGGTGTACTTGGTCGGTTTGTTGGAGGCACTGAACTAGACACATTCATGTCTGTGACGATTTAGGCAAGTTTACTTTGAACTTATGCCTAGTAAAAGGCGAGTTTGCTTTAAATTCATGCTTAGCGAAAGACGAATTTACTAGACTCATGCTGAGACGAAGGCGAGTTTACTGAGAACTCGTGCCTAGTAGAAGGAGAGTTTCTGTAAACTCATGCCTAGTCAAAGAAAAGTTTTCGTAAACTCGTCTAACAATAAGCGAATCAACCGCAAACTCATGCCTAATAAAAAGCACGTTCAACTTAAACTTCTGCCTAAAATACACGTTTACCGAGCTATTGCCAACCCAAAGTCTTGTGTTGAGATCGTGCCAGCTTTGACGGTTCTACAGACCACTCTAGCCGCCGTCGTAGATTCGTTGATTTGGAACAGTTAAGCCGCACGCGTAAACCGATCAGCTTGGCATTTAAGTTTGTCACGTAGATCGGTGACGGGGTCGTCGAGCAGCAAGGGAGGCTCCGTGGTTTGCACACGCTGCCACTTGTTGGCTCGGAGCTTGAGGCGGAGATCGGTGCTATTGATGTCGTTGTCTGTCGTCACCTTTCGCTTGAGAAAGCTCCGCAAGTCGCTCAACACCGGTGGGCGATCGTCTTCGTTGTCGGATGAGACGGGTTGCTGAGATCGTATCACTTATACGTTGACGACTCGTCGGTTGTTCCTCATCTGCCGAAGAAGCTTTGTTGTCCGCGTCGTCCGAAGGTTTGCCGTCTGCATGACTCCACCTTTACCACCGGACTGTTGCTGCGCGCGTTTTTCCTTGTTCTTAGAACAACTCTTGCCGGATTTTTTGTTTTGGCTTTGGTGGCTGAACTTTGAAGTCGCCTTTTTCGACCGTTGAGAGAAATTCAGCGTACATCGTCCTACACTCGGTAGTGTCGTGTCCTTTGACGTCATGGTGCTTACAGTGTTTGGAGAGGTCGACTCCTTTAGAAGGCCAGGCTCCTTAGGTAGCTGGCGGCGCGAGTTGAGCTGGTCCGGCAGGATTAGCCACTCTTTTCAGGGCTACCGTCTCCCAGTTGTACACGTTCCATGGCTCGCCGCGTACTGAGAAGCTTGCAACCAGTGTGTTGTTCTCGTCAACGACAAACAAAAGACCGTTCTTTTGTTGTTTCTTGTCACCGGAAGTGTGTTGACGCGGATCCAGCTTTGCGTCGGCGGTCTTGGGCGTTGCCGTCTTTGATGTGTTATGTTTGCCCATGATTGCTTTCGTGTCTTCCTCCATGCGGATAAAGTTGTGTGAATGAGCAATGGCGTCCTGGTGCGTCGTGGAGGTGCTCAAGTATAGGTTTTCTCAGGACTTGGAATCAAGATGGAGGGTGTTCATCAGAGCGTTGACGGCTATGTGGTCAGGGATGTCGATCTTCGAGACGATCGACTTGAAGCGCTCCATAAAGTCTCTGAGACTTTGGTCCTTGGTCTGCTTTAGGTTCCACAAAATGGAGGCCGTCGCTTCGCGTTTAGGGAACATGATGTAGGTTTTGAGGAAGGCCGACGAGAGTTCCCTGAAGCTGCTGATGGAGTTCTCCTTGAGGCCTGAGAACCAGGTCAAGGCTTGGTCATGAAGGGTTTCCACGAACAGCTGACAGTAGGCGGTGTCTTTTTCGTCGTCGGGTAGTCGCGCTTGGGCCATCGCGATGTTGAACGCTGTCATATGTTCTACAGGATTTCCGTCGGGCTTGTATTGCGGAACGCCCATCTTCTCGATTTTGCGGAAGTTTACGCTGGTTAACGTACTGGTAAATGGGGTACGCTCGGTTGAAGTGAGGACACTCTATGGAGCGGCGCTAGTAATCTTGTGAATCGTGGAGCTCATATGTTGAAGGTTGAGTTTGAGCTCGGCGATTTCACGGATAGTCGTGAGATCCAGGCCGATCTGAATTGTTTAGGCAGCGAGAGGTTCGGTGGGCTCCACTCTTCAGAGACGTGGTCGGCTACCGGCGCCGTAGAGTTAGTGTTGAATAGATGACGTCGGTATGGTTGAGGGTTACTCGTCTGTCCGGCGGGAGCTGCTCTTAACGCTGCGTCAAGCGCGGCGAGTTGCGCTTGAGTCTCCTTTTGGATCTCGTCCTGTTTGGCGAAATTCGCCATGATGGAGCTCATGAAGTCAGCCGGAAGGGGTGTTTTGGGTACGGGGGTCGGATTCGGCTCGTCCCCTGCGGTTCCGGAGATGTTTCCGTCGTCTGGCATGTCTAGATCTGATAACGTTGCTTTGTTCAGGGCCCCATGGTGGGCGACAAATTGTTTGAGGTGAATATGGTTCAAGAACAATGACCGCTAGCGCTCTGAGACATGCTCCTCAACGCTCTTGACGAACTAGGGGAACACCGAAATCAAGCTTTGCTCCGAATCCAGAACTTCCAACACCAGATTGAAAGCTATTACAACAAGAAAGTCAAGGCACGACCGCTAGCGCTCGAAGACCTCGTAATGCGCAAGGTATTCGAGAACACCAAGGAGCTCAACGCTGGTAAGTTAGGCGCAAGATGGGAAGGACCATACAAGATCATCAAGGTCATCAAACCAGGCGTCTACCGACTTCAAACCTCGCATAGGGAAGATGTCCCAAGGGCATGGAACTCCATGCACCTATGCCGTTACTATTCGTAGGATAGTCTTCTGTCTTCCTTTCCGACCGAGTAGATGACCCACTATCACTTCTACTCGCTTGAGTAAATCCGGAGCGGATGATCACAATCACTTCCGTCTAAAAAAAAATCGAGTAGATGCACCCTAGTTGTCACTTCTACTCGCCCGAGTAAATGCGCCTTAAAACAGCCACTTTTGCTCGGGTAAACCGAAATACGAACGGCTTGATCCTCTTTCGAGGTACGTAGGCAGCCTTAACCGGTCCAGCTGTAACAACACCAAAATCTAAACTTGGTAACGGTCCAACATGACCGAGGCGATATCCATATTCTTGTCTATATATGAGGACACAGAAACTCGAACCCACTAATCAATCATGTCCTGATCAGACACTTGGTTGAGGGACCCGAAAGTCGCACGTCACTTAGACCGACTCGCGAGCGAGATCTGGACGGCTATCTGGATAAACGAGTGAACGTTTTGGCCGACTAAACTCGTTAAATCATCAATTAGCCGGTCTGGAACCTTTCCCTCCGAAATAGGACATATCAACTCTTTGTATGAACTATACCTAACAGGGTATCGCTTCCTCCGGAATAAGATCCAGAGGCAAGGATGGATATGCCCATGTCAAACATTTGGTGAACTTGGGAACAATTCTCAAACACTTAGTCATATTTTGTCATAGGATACACTGATTTAAAGCATGCTCAATAGGCAGCAAACCGAATAAAAGTCAGAGAAGTCTTACAACAAGGAAGGACCCAGCAGGGCCTCGAAAACAAAAAACACAAAAAAAAATCCATAAAGTAAATACCAATACAAAAACAAGGAGTGATCAGATCAGGCATTCCTTCAAAGCGGATGGGTCTGCAACAGCATTAGCAGGCAACTCAGCTTCCGGCTCCTTCGCGACTTCACCACCCATCACGGTGGCGAGACTCTCTGGGGCATCAGCCGAAAGCACCTACTTATCTCCCTCGCCCTCCTCGTATGACTTCTCGGCAAGGTCCGACTCCTCCTGCTCCTTTGATGGCTCTTCTGTCCTAACAAGGAGAGGGGAGAGGGACTCTTCTATCCCGTCGTTGTCCTCCTTTCCCTCGGATGAAGAATCAGAAACTTTGACAGATTTCTCTGGGTCAACGTCTTTTGGACAAACCGTGATATCATTCTTCTCAACAATCTCGTTGCCAAGGCTTGGACCTGACTCCTTATAAGACGGAGCCGTATCGACTGGATTCTTCTTCGATTGCCCAATCGACTCGTTCCCGAGAACATCGCAGGGCGTCCGGAGCTGCGAGGCTGTTTCCGACCTAACTAGATCATCATTTGATCCATACGGGTCAAGCGTAGTCGCGAACTCTTCATTCACGAACCTAGAAGGGAGAACCAGCGGAGAAAGAGTAAGATCTTCACCGGACAAAGGACCTACGCTCAGCTTAGCAACATTGGCTTCATGCTCCTTTCCTTTTTCTAACTCCTGAAAAGATCGATGAGTTCCTGTGTAATACCCAGCTTCTCCTCATGGATCATCTCGAGACATTTTCTCGTCCCGGAAGCATGCTCAAACAAACTCTGCTCCTGATCAATGAGGCTATGCTGCTTAAGGTAAGCTCAGACACGATCAATGCAATGGTTAACCTTGTCGGTCATTGCCGCCTCAACATGCACCCTCTCGCGAGTGACCTCTTAGCTGCGTGAATCCCGCAGGTCTTGCCTCTTATCGATCAATTTTTGTGTAACAGCATACCTTTCTGCATGAAGCTCCGCCTTCTCCTTCTCCAACGCAGCATTAACTTTCTCGAGACTCGCCTTTTCCCGTGTGAGTACCTTCTTCGCAGCTTGGTCGGCCTTGAGTATGGCCTCAAGCCCCTCAAACTTCTCGCGAAGAACCTCTTTATCCTTCTTATTCTCGGCCCTGATCCGTTCTACAACGTCAAGTCTGGCTCGAGCAAGCTTTTCTGCAGCTCCAAGCTGAACCATCGTCTGCTTCAGAGTCCTATCGTACTTCTCAACAAGGAAATTGTTGCTCCCGTCGGCCTGAAAGCAAACAAACAAACAAAAAACTATTAGATTTAAAGGGATGATGATGCGACTAAAACCGTCGAAACTTTGATCGAAGCATATACATGTATGCTCGCCAGCTAAGCTTTCGTGTACTCGTCCTTAAAAACAAGATCTCCAACTTGGAACATCTCAATAGGTCCGCCCTGGATCTGCCGAGTGAGCTCCGCGCATCGGTCCAGGTTGTGTCTCAAGGGAGTCATCTCATCATACGAAAATTTCACGCGGTCCGCGAACTCAATCCGTGGTCTCTTGCCAAGGGAACCTTCCGATCGACTAGCCCGAAAAGGAGACTTCCTTTTCTCCTGAGTATCGACGGGAGAATGATCCACCGGCGGGCTACGTGTTTCGACCTCATCGTTGACATGTGCCAATTCTTGAATGCCCGCAGGATGAGGCTCAGAATCTAGAGACCGCGGAGCCTCCTTAGCAAGTTTCTTCTTCTTTCGCTTCTTCGGGCGCTCTCCCGAACCCCCTTCGTCGGAATCACCCCCGGTAGGACCACCGTTGACAAGGTTCCCGCGCGATCTCTTTCCCTTCTCCTTCTCCTTCTTCCCTACCTCCAAACCATCTGAGGGCCCCTCAGGAGGAGCAATCTCTGTCGATGTCCGTACCTCCTTCGACGTAGGACTCTTCCGCTTTTTCTTCTTCTTCGCTTCAGGATCCGGCAGGTCAACATCGACAGATTGATCGGTCGGGTTTGGATCGCGCTGTTGGAAAGCTTCAGCACCTTCAGCCCTAGCCGACACACCTCCGGTGGTCGACTTCTTCAGCAGTTGGAGTTTTCCATTAAGTAAAGCGCTTAAATCTGGGTCTCGCCGACATCTCTCTCGCCTGCTTAAGTAGTTTCTGCTGCTTCCTCGTAAATAAGGAGAAGCAAGATTTACGCGCCGTGATCACTAGCAGCTGTCTCGATTCCCAATCAACTGCAAAAGGTGGAAGGAGAAAAGAACCGTTAGCCACTCGAGCAGAACCAAGGTTAAGAGAAGAGGATTACCTCTCGCTATTCACGCTTGTTGTCGGCGAATCCACTCTCGACTCAGGTCTGGCCAACTCAGATGGCTCTGGGTTGCGATAACCTGCGCGATCTCGAAGAACTTCTCTGGGTACGCGATTGTATTCGGATGACGACCTGCAAAACATTAAAGCAAGGTTAGATGATCGAACTAAGATAAGCAAGCACTACGACGCTCGTTTTCTACCAATTAATGTATCCCATAAGACAGGGAAGTCGTCTTCGATAGCTTCTGCGAAGGCATACTTATCAGCTTTGACATAAAAATACGAACGTTGCCAGTTCTTCGTCTTGGTAGGATGACCAGTCAGGACATTATAGCTCGGACGCATCTTCACTGGAAATAAGCCCCCCTTTTCCGCCTTTGTAGAAGTCAACTCTTCGAATACTCTCACACTCATAGGGACGTCTATCTCCGCAGCCATCAACATCATCATGACGGCATTCCGAATCGAGCCAATCTTCAGTTGGCTGATCGTTACTCCCCGCCTCCTAACGTACGTGGTGATCAAGCGCGGAATTGGGAACCAGAGCTTCGAATCGTCTTCAAAATATGACTCATACAAACAGTGGTAGCCGACCGGAGGGGACCAAGGCCTCTGCTCCGGGGAAGGAATCACATACGTTACGCCTACTCCTCTAGACCACTCATGCACACCTCTCACAAAACCGTGAGTAGATCGGGTTCCGAAAACATTCTCCCAACGCTGACCCTCAGCCCAAGAATCCCGCAGCAGCTCCTGGGGAAGAGCATTCAACTCCTCAAAGGTCCCGTCGAGACGATAAACAGTCGGCATGCAATCGATCAAATCGAACCTAGCTATACGATGCCTTAACCACAAGGTCCGAGGGCTCTGATTTGGCGATGCCAAGTCTTCACTACCTTGATCAGAGTCGGAACCATCGATACTCTCTCGCCCGAACCCGCTACCGACCGACTCGAACCGCTCACCTCACTCCCTTCTTCAGCAGTTGAGTCGGCCCTCGCATCACGCGATTCGAATCGCCCTTCTCGCATCGCGTCCCGATGAGTCAAACTGAATTCTTCTATCGAACTTCCGTTAGCCGTGACGTCATCAGCCGAACTTGCTGGGAGGGCAATCGCTTTGCCTTTCTCCCCGCGCGACAACCTACCCGACAAAATCATGACCCAAACAAGATCTCGATCTGTCAACTGAATCAACCGCGTGACAACCCCGAGACTAAAAACCGCAGTATTTAGAGAGAGAAAGCTAAAAGGAAGAGAGAAGGGAGAGAAGAAAGTACCTGAACTTGCAGAGAAGAACAACGAAGGAGAAAAGTGTTTGTCTATTTATAGCAAAATCCTAAGCCACATTTTCCCAAGTGCAATTATTGCGCCTAAAAGGGCCTAGATGGGCCCATCAACCGCCGAAACCCACAAGTTTTTTCGCATTTTTTCGGATTTCTCGCCGAATCAAGTCCGGTTAATTCCGAACCCGGTTCACCTAAACCAAAATTCAATCGGAGCTGAACCGAGAAGTGATTGGAACTAAACCGGGAAGCGGTTGGGAGAAGATCAAAAGGGATCTGGAAACTTCTCAAGCATCTTACTCGGTCTATCAGGCCTGATCTTTGCCTCCGACAAACCGACCGAGTACATCCTTCGAAACGAACATCTTAGCAGACGACGTCCTAGCCAAGCTACTAGATTAGCTCACGGTGACTGCTAAATACACTCCTAGCAGATGACGTCCTAGTCGATCTACTAGATTAGCTCACAGTGACCGTCTAAGCGCGTTACCAGCAGATGACAACTTAGCCGGACTGCTAAATACGCTCCTAGCAGACGACGTCCTAGTCGATCTACTAGATTAGCTCACGGTGACCGTCTAAGCGGGTTACCAGCAGACGACAACTTAGCCGGACTACTAAACACGCTCCCAGAAAACGACGTCCTAGTCGAGCTGCTAGACTCACCCACGGTGACTACTAAACACCTCCCAGCAAACGACGTCCTAGCCTAGCTGCTAGACTCACTTATGGTGACTGCTAAACATGCTCTTAGCAGACGACGTCCTAGCCGAGCTGCTAGACTCGCCAACGGTGACTGCTAAAAACGCTCTTAGCAGACGACGTCCTAGCCGAGCTGCTAGACTCGCCTACGGTGACTGCTAAACGCTCCCTTAGTAGACGACGTCCTAGTCGATCTACTAGACCCACTCATGGTGAACGTCTAAACGCGCTCCTGGCAGACGACACTCCAGCCGACCCACTAGACTCGTTCATAGCTACCGCCTAAGTGCACATTCACGCTAGACTCCATCATTTGATCAAATCTGACCCACAAATTCACTTAGAGTCCTACGTGCTCACAAGTGAACTTGGGGGGGGGGCTTATTGTAGGAGATGGGTTGCACCCCTCCACAAGGCCCATCAAATGAAGAAGCTTAGCCCGACGTGGCGATCTGTTCGGCCAAATAGACACGTAGGAACGGCTCGGCTTCATAGCGCTTCTAGTAGATTGGCTAAAGCATTCCAGAAGAGTCGGCAAAAGGACGTTTTAGCCGGGCCTACTAAACGGGCCCAAAGAGAAAGGAAACCCAACAAGGCTCGGATGAACTAGGGCAAACAGCAAGACGAGGTCTATAAAAGTAGAGAGGCATCAGTGAGAAAAGGGATCCACACTTCGACATACATACTAGGCGGCTAGATCTAGGGATTCCTGACTTTCATAAATTCTAGGTGGCTAGATCTAGGGTTTCAATACGCACGTAGATACTCACCGCTTTGTATTTCTCCGGTCAGCTGATATGTCATGGATTTTACCCACTTTCAACCATGATTTATATATGTTTTTGGAAACAAAAGGATACTTCTAGTGTCTTTTTAGAGCTTTTACAGGTTTAGGTACTCATTGGTGTAAACTAGCCATTATGGAGCTAAAATAGAGACTTTATGAAGATATGAGCAAAACGATGTTAAAGATATCGACCGATGAAAGGTTACCCATATCGATCGATTGAAGACATTCACCATCGATCGATACAGAAGTCCTCCAAGCGATTAAATAAAGATTAGAAGTCCTAATTGCTTCACAAGAGTTTTAATAATTACACTTTAAGTCCCTGGCCGCCTGTAGGCTATATTATGAGGGTTTTGTACTAGTTTAGGCAGACTGGGGAAGAGAGATCTTTTTAGACCTAAATTGAGAGAAGCATCTAGCTACAGTTTGAGAAGAGCTTAGGAGTAGAGAGAGAGATCTGAACTACAAATCCAGAGAAGATCTTGAACTCTTTTGCTTTACTTATTATTGTTTCTCTTGCTATTATTATCTTTAAAGCATTATTCAAACCATTATGACTTTGTCTCTCATGAATATGTTTGAGTACTCTCTCTTGTTAGATTTAGGTTTCTCATTAAGGTTGACTTATGCATTGAATGAATCATTACTAGGGTGTTTAAAATATAGTTCTCCATCTAGTCATCATGAATGCTAATGATAAAGATTGATCACCCTTATCTTTGATTTTAGGATCAGTTTCGACAAGTGGGAACTTGGCAATTACCTAAGATCTAAGTAGATTTAGTGAAGACTAGAGAACCGTTCCAAACTTGTTATTATAACTCGCTGGAATCAATATCGCTCGACGAGATAATCATCTTGTCTACCGATATAGAAAAGAGTCATCGATCGATAATTCGACTGAATATCGATCGATACCTTTCATGGTCATCGAACGATAGTTGTTGACCCGAGGCCAGTGGGAGTTAATCCTTTAGATTTAAAACCTTAAAAGTTTAGATCCTGAACTACGAACAATAAAAACCCTTTATAACTTGCATGTTTGTCATGCCTGAGAAAATACCTAAGTCTAGCTACCTTCTTTCCTCTTAGGAAATCAATCAATCGAGAAATTACTTGTTCATCTTTTAATTTACTGTTTAAGCCATACTGTCTAGCTTTGTTTCGAAAACTAAATAATCTGTTGTGTAATCCTAGAGTCTCTGTGGATTCGATCCCTATGTACTACAATTGAACCTCTTTTCATGAGAGTAATTCTCTTCTTAGGGTAATTTGAGTGATATCAAATTTGGCGCCGTTGCCGGGGACTCTTTCTCATTACCATCAGATTTAGTTTGGAATATAGTCTAGATTTTATTGTTGTTTTCTTAATTCCTTTTCCTCTTTCTCTGCTATCACAGGAAACTCAAGATGGAAAAGACAGATTTTGGCCTAGCATCGACCGATGACGTAACACATACAGCGAGTGATATGTCGAGCAATACATCGATCGACATAGTCAAACCAGCATCGATCGACGCAACCCAGCCAGAAGCAGGTAAGTCTATACTTACCAACCTAGCTAATGAGGAAGAAGTCCAAAACGAACCGTTAGGTCAGTTAAGCAATGAAACCAATAATTTAACAATTAGACAGGGGACTGAAATCCCTGTTTAATGTTATCCATCTTCAACTGAAGATGCAGGAAAATTGCAAGACTACTTAGACCCCATTAAGACCTATTCCAATAGGTCTGCCATTAAGTTACCAGAGGATGATGCAAATAAGTCTACGCTTCATCTTGATTACATCCATCTGGTACGAAAGAACCCCTTCTGTGGTTCTGCCTCAGAACACCCCCACGAGCACATCGATTTTCTGGAAGAACTAACACTCGACGATAATAATCGTTGTAGACTCTTCCCTTTCTCCTTAGGGAGAGAGGCCAAAAATTGGTTAAATCAGATGCCAGCAGGATCTCTAACTTGCTGGAAAGATATCCGCAATGCGTTCATAAACCAATCTTTCGATGAATCTCGATATTGGAACGCAAGGCATAGACTCTCCACATTCCTTCAAGGCCCACGAGAATCTTTCAGAAACACTTGGATTAGATTTAAGAATCACCAACGAGAGTGTACCCACCACGGTTATTCGGAACCAGAACTCCTTAAATTCTTTTACGGAGGCCTCAAGCTAGATTACCAGATCACGCTACATAATGCGAGTAACGGAAATTTTAGTTCCAAGAACCCTGAAGAAGCAAATCGTTTGATTGAAAACATAGCATGGGTAAATCTTATGAAAATAAAGATAAAGAAAGAGAAGCTAGATCCAGAAACGATTTTCAAATAGGTGAAATTAAGAAATCTTTGGATCTACTTCATTCTTAGATAAAGGAAAAGAAACCTGGTACTATCCAAAGCGATAAGAATGTCCAGTCCATTGAGCAAACATTCTTTCGACATGAAAGCTCTCAAGAACACACTCTTAACATAGATAGTTTTACCCAAAACTACGACACCCTCATTGGATCACACCGAGGAAGGGCCCAAGCTAGATTAAACCATGTTTTCACAGGAAACCGGAAGATAAGGGATGACCTAGACACCAAGCTGAATATTGCCTACTGCAAAATGTCAAAGATATTTGACGCTTTGTATGAGAAAATTAGAAGTCTAGAAAGCGATATCGCCAATAATGCTATCGCTATCAAGACGGAAGCAGGACGTCTACCGAGGAAGACTGATGCAAACCCGAGACGTCACGTAAGTGCTGTAATCTTAAGAAATGGGAAACAGCTAACTCCGATTACTAGGAAAAACACTCCGTCAGAAGGAAAAGCTGAAATTCCAGAAACGGATAAACCTATTCCGAACCCCGTACTTCTCCGCGAATCGAGATCTGAATTCCCTTAGAACAAAGGAACGAATAAAAATTCTAAGGAAACTGAGGAGCAGGTGGTCATTCTCGATGAAGAGGAACCTGTTGGTATCGATCGATACAAAAAAGACGATATTGATCGACAAACCCCCATGAATTCAGAAGAGAATTCAACACCCACTGGACCAACTATAGAACGGGTGTACAACACTTCACCTCCCTACCCTCCCAAGTCTAATACTAAGCGCAAAATAGAAAATGAAATCTGTAGACGAGCTTTCGAACGAGTTAAAGTGGAGATACCACTTATTGACGCCCTCAGAATTTCATCAACAATAAGACAGTATGTCAAGGGAATGACAACCAAGAGTTTTTAACAGAGAAATGCAGTGTCATGATGGTTTCTGCAGATGTTAGCGCAATAATCCAGAGTGAAACCCCAGAAAAGAGACCTGATCCTGGTAGTTTCATTCTCAGATGCACAATTCGAGACCAGCTATTTCCGAGCGCACTTTGTGATGTAGGCTCTAGCGTAAAGCTAATGTCGCACTCCGTTGAAACGTTCCTTGGCTACACTGAATTCACACCAGCCAACATCCAATTAGTTCTCGCCGATAGATATGTTAGGATCCCGGAAGGACTACCTGAAGATATACCTGTAAAGATCGATGGATGCGTTGTCCCAACAGATTTTGTGCTGCATTACAAAAACGAACCAAGGGATCCGATTCTATTTGGAAGACCATTCCTTACTACTGCAAACGCCATTATCGATGTCAAAGAAGGACGAATAAATCTTAACATAGGCAACATTCCTATGAGATTTGATATGGAAAAGATTATCACACTTCCTTTGATAGATAAACAATCATCTTATGTTGATGAGATTGATGAGCTGACCCAAGAATCTTTTGAGAAATCGTACTCGGATGATCATCTGGAAAATGAGCTTGTACTTGCTCAGAATGAAGTTTTCAGCATAGATAACAGAGCTGACGAGTGCGATCGTCTCATGGAGACTGATCAAGGAACTTCAGGTATCGAAACCGAAGGCGGCGATGAATCTAAGATCGATATCGTTCGATATCCGAATACTGATATCGATCGACACCCGCCGTCATTTGGAAATCTCACGAAAGAAAAAGTACCAAATGTGGAGCTTAAGCCGTTACCCGCTGGCTCAAATATGCTTTTCTTATGGACAATTCCTATCCAGTGATAGTTAACGCGAATCTCACTAATGAGGAACTTACCCTATTACTGAACAAACTTCGTAAGCATAGGAAAGCACTTGGATACTATTTAGATGACATCCTAGGCATCTCTCCTGACCTTTGTATGCACCGGATCCATCTGGAGGACGAATCCAAGTAACCCATAGAGCATCAGAGACAACTAAATCCAAATCTCCAAGAAGTCTTGAAAAAGGAAATCATCAAACTGCTTGATGCAGGGATAATCTATCCAATTTCTGATAGCAATTGGGTAAGTCCACTCCACGTAGTACCCAAAAAGGGAGGTATTACAGTCGTTAAGAACGGAAAAGATGAGCTGATCCCAACAAGGACTATGACAGGACACCGAATGTGTATCGATTATAGGAAGCTGAATTCCGCAACCCGGAAAGATCACTTTCCTCTACCCTTTATTGACCAAATGTTGGAAAGATTAGCCAATCACCAATACTATTGTTTTCTTTATGGATATTCCAGATTTTTCCAAATCCCGATACATCCGGATGACCAAGAAAAAACAACTTTCACTTGCCCCTATGGAACCTTTGCATATCGAAGGATGCCATTTGGTCTGTGTAACGCGCCAGCTACTTTCCAATGCTGCATGATGTCAATCTTCACTGATATGATAGAAAACTTCATGAAAGTATTCATGGATGATTTCTCAATTTATGGATCGAGTTTTAAAGACTGTCTCGACAACCTATGCAAGGTCTTGGAGAGATGTGAGGAAAAGAATCTAGTCCTAAACTGGGAAAAATGCCATTTTATGGTTAATGACGGAATCGTACTCGGACACAAAGTGTCCGCAGCCAGAATTGAAGTAGATAGAGCAAACATAGAGGTGATGACAAGTCTACCACCCCCGACTAACAAAAGAGACATTAGAAGCTTTCTTGGACATGCTGGATTTTATAGAAGATTTGTAGAGGATTTCAGAAAGATAGCCAGACCCCTGACTATCCTCCTTCGCAAGGATACTAAATTTGATTTTACACCAGAATGCCAACAAGCATTTGAAAAAATCAAGAAAGCACTGATAACTGCCCCCGTCGTACAAGCACCTGACTGGAACGTCCCATTCGAAATAATGTGCGATGCGAGTGATTTCGCTGTAGGAGCGGTTTTAGGGCAACGAAAAGATAATAGGCTACAAGCTATCTATTACACCAGCCAAACTCTGGACGAAGCTCAGAGAAATTACGGAACAACTGAGAAAGAATTACTTGCAGTAGTATACGCTTTCGAAAAATTCTGTAACTATCTAGTGGGCTCAAAGGTCATTGTTCATACTGATCATGCAGCTATTAAATATCTTATGCAAAAGAAAGATGTGAAACCACGACTTATCCGATGGATACTCATTCTCCAGGAATTCGATATGGAAACAAAAGATAAGAGGGGAGTAGACAATGGTGTCGTAGATCATCTTTCTCGGATAAGAGTAGACGAAGAGGTCCCCATTAATGATTTCATACCGACTGAAATGTGTACTTCACAGATTCATCACTTATCGGTCAGATACAACTCTCATCCGCGCTGACATCGACCGTTGATACTGAAAGCATTAACTTCAGGGATCAGATGTCGATCAATGAACAATCAATCCAATCGATCGATACTGGTGATACCATGTCGATCGATGGAACTGACGACATTGACCTACGGAACATCTCATTTAAGATCACCATCGATACGACCCCAACTATGGCATGCCAAGCAATCAAAAATAAACATAATATCTCCCAGGATGGAGACATTACGCACGAGAAGCACGCTATGGATAAGCGATTTAGCGAAAGACCTTGGTACGCTGACATAGTGAACTATCTTGCCACAAACGTCGAACCTGAAGAACTAAAAAACTACGACAGAAAGAAGTTCTTCAGAGAAGTAAGGAGGTACCATTAAGACGAACCTTACCTTTACAAACAATGCGCTGACGGCATATTTCGACGATGCGTAGCTGAAACTGAGATTTCCGATATCATTTATCACTGCCATGGATCCGAATACGCTGGACATTTTGCAACCTTTAAAACGGTTTCAAAAATTCTCCAAGCTGGATTCTGGTGGCCTACAATGTTCCGCGACGTTCATGCCTTTATCATCAAGTGCGACAGATGCCAACGTCGAGGAAAAATCAGCAAACTACACGAAATGGAACAAAAGTTCATTCTTGAAGTAAAAGTCTTTGATTGCTGAGGAATATACTTCATGGGTCATCTCCCTACTTCTTACGGAAACATATATATTCTGGTTGCTGTCGATTACGTTTCCAAATGGGTTGAAGCAGTTGCTTCACCAACAAATGATGATTCTGTTGTTATCAAACTTTTCAAGAGCATCATTCTTCCAAGATTTGGAGTCCCCTGCGTAGTTATAAGCGATGAGTGGGAACTCATTTCATCAACAAAATTATTGAGAATCTACTCAAAAAGAACAGAGTTCACCATAGAGTAGCAACATCTTACCATCCGCAAACAAGTGGACAATCGAAGTTTCTAACAGACAAATAAAAGAAATTTTGGAAAAGACTGTAGGAGCCACGAGTAAGGACTGGTCTAGGAAATTAGATAATGCACTCTGGGCTTACCGAACCGCCTTTAAGACGCCGTTATGAACGACTCCATTTCACTTACTCTACGGAAAATCTTGCCACTTACCAGTCAAGTTAGAGCATAAAGCAGCCTGAGCTACTAAATTGCTAAACTTTGACATAAAGACAGCTGCAGAAAGAAGACTCATCCAACTTAATGAACTGGATGACATAAGGCATATGGCCTATGAGAACTCTAAGTTATATAAAGAGAGGACCAAAGCTTATCATGAAAAACATATCATTTCTCGACATTTCGTCCCCAGTGATCAGGTTCTTTTATATAACTCCCGTTTGACCTTATTTCCCGGAAAACTTCGATCTCGTTGGTCTGGCCCTTTTACTGTCACAGCGGTCCAACCCAATGGAACCGTTACCCTTATAAACGAGAAAGGAGAAGAATTCACGGTAAATGGCCAACGAGTAAAACATTATTGGGTTAAGCCCCCAAATGTCAAACCCTTAATAGTAGGCATGCCTACTTCCAACTAGGGTAAGAAATCGCTGAGTCAAGCTAAATAACTTAAAATAAGCGATGAGTGGGAGGCAACCTACTATTAGGATTTAATTTAATAAAAATCATCATTTATTAAAAAATAAACTTTCCGCAAAATAGTAAGCATAATAGGCTATTTAGTTCATATCGATCGATATCGGCATATCTGTATCGATCGATACAGACTTATCGAGGGTGAACTCCTTTTAAGTCGACACGCTCCGTTTTATCCCTCACAAATCGCAAACCACCCCCGAAACTCCAAAACCTCTCTTTCTCTCTCGATTCTTCACGGAATCTCACCATTTTTTACCTCAATCGACTCCAAATTCAGCTCCCATCTCGGTTTTGCTCTTCAATCCATAATCCTTCAAGGCATAATCTCTTGATTATTAGATTTCATTGAGAACAAAGTTTAAAACCAACCTTGCATAGAAACCGGTAGATAAGTTCGTTTTTCATCGATTAAAGTTGCTAGGATTGATAGATTAGAGGTTTAGGAGTGTTAGAACTAAGAATTACACTATGAAATTGCGATTCGGATTGCTGAGATTTTTGCAGGTTTCAGGACTCGATATCGATCAACATCGAGCATGCTCTGTCGATCGATATGCACATCTGGTCGGGTTGCAAGGACACAAAATCGATTGATATACATTGGTTTACATCAATCGATATCGATCGAATGTGCGATCTGCTGACTCTCTCGTTTTTCGTTTTTGCAGATGGTATATGGCGACGCACGACGTGAGAGGAGAACGAAGAGGAGACTCGATTTACCTGGGACCTCCAGGGGAAACCCTTCATCATCTTCTTCCTCGGACAGGGAAGATGAGCACGATCCTTGGCCACGTGAGGATGGGACACCCATTCCGATATACCAGCATTTTCCCAACCCGCGGGCCACAGCCAGGAGCAACGAATGCATGCACCGTCCAGTGAACGACGATTGGAACACCTATGACAGCCTGTTCTACAATGCATGGCTTAATGTGGAGGTGGCACCCACGCGATTCGTCGACCCTGATACTATCCGGCGTTTAGGGATCGATGGTGACCTTGAAGAGATGTTCGTTCAGCTGGGATTTGGGACCATGGGTGCCCAAACCTACGACCTCTACCCTTCACTCGTCCGGCAGTTCATGGCCATTGTTCGCTTCGAGTACCAGAACCAACCATCGAGTGTTTTTTGTGATGGTGTTCTCTCTTTCTTTGCTAGGGGCATCCGGTACTACGTCACTGTCCCCGAGCTCTGCACGATCTACGGCTTTGAGCACTCCACGGCCAAACGCAGAAATCTCTCCACCTTCCCAAGCGTTCAGGAGTTCTGGGAGATCTTTGGCACAGGTCCCTGGAGCTCGGCCACGGTGATTCAGACCGACATCCGCCACCCCACTCTCCGGTACTTCATGCGGACCTGGCCTCCACTCTGCATTGCAAGATGGAGCCGAACAAGGTGAGGACTGGTAGACCTGGCCTTCCTGGACCCGGACCGCACGCTGACTACACCTAACCTGGGTGCCTTCTTCGCTGAGCATCTGGTCAGTTTGAAGACGAAGCCTTTCTCTGGTACATCCGATCGAAAGAGGGAGAGCGTAGGGAGTCTTCTGACACCAATTTTCCAGCACCTCGGGATCCGCTTTAACGAGGGCAGTGCAGACACTTCTCGTGTTTACTTGGACGCAGCTCATCTGCGTAACAGCCGATGGATGGACAGGCAGTTGTCCTGGACTTACAGGACTGCAGCTGGTACACACCGGTTCCTTCTGCCTCACCGAGAGACGACTGACTTCATGTCGGACATCGATAGACTTTGATTCCAGCCAGACGCACGCCTAGTCCGCAACCCATCTGCATCACGCCGAGATACAGGAGTCCGCAGCGTCGCTACCTCTCGGGCTTCATCAGTAGCACCCCCGATCCAGTTCCCAGATCTCTCAGGGATAGAGACAGGAGATGAGAGGGTTTTCAGGAGAGGAGTGTTGGATGCTCTTCGTGCCATCTGGTCCCGCGTCTCGAGATGCCGCTGCTCGAGCAGAGCGAGTACTTCCGCCTTCAACCCCTCGGCACCAGGTCCATCTCACCAGTACCGTTAGGACAATGGAGATGATGATGAGAGCAGTGATGACTGATTCACTTGCTTTTTCTATCATTTATCTCGTAATATTATGTTTTTACTTTTATTTTCAGACTTGTAGGATTTCTATTCGTACTCTTTTATAACTATGCCTACTTTTATTTTTATCTAACTATTCGCGTGTGTTGAGAATGTCTAACAGAGCTAACATAGAGTTACATAACTCGTAGATGGTGAATTCGATGGATTGACAACACAATAGGTGAAGGCACTCAATATCAATCGACGTACACCATTTTATGTCGATCGATAAAGCTAACTTTACATTGCTCGATGTCTTACTAGACCTATCGATCTATATGTAAGGGGTAGAGGTATGTTTTTCCTGCTAACATGAATATATTTGCTACATCAAAATTTCATCTTCCTCTTAGACAAAATAACACTGGGGACAGTGTTGTTTAAGTCTGAGGGGGTATTTATTAACATTTACATTTCTCTGTTGTTATATAAACAAAAAAAAAAGAATTTTACTTTGAAGGGAGCAATTATTATATTAATTCAGACTTGTTACCTAACCACTTCTTAGCACCACTCTTAGATTTTTCAGTTACAGAGGGTACTAGAGATGCTAAAGTGGATCACCTGTCAGCTATGACAACACTTGTTGAAAATGTTTGGAAGAACCAAAGTCGATTTCCAACCTAACCTGACATATTCTGCTTGTCTAGGGGATTGGTATACAAGAGATCAGAATCCTCTTGCAAGTCTGGAAGGTAAAAGTCTTGATAATTTTGGTTTGCTTCTCTCCTTCCTTTGGCATCCCAGAAAAAATAATAAAAGATTGAGATGATTTCCTGAGAGGCAGAGAGATAGGTACATTACCCATGACCCCACTATTCTAATTCAAAGGAATGATCACACATTGTGGAAGCGAGGAAAAGGTAAATTACTCATGACCCCACTATTTGCCTACACTTTGTCAGAAAAAACTACAAAAAGTAGAAAAATCAATAAGATGAACATTCCTTGTTCATTGGGATTGATATAAAAGAAAAAGAAAAATTTGGGATTCAGAGAAGGGAGATATAGGGAGAAAAGAAACAAGAATGAGAATGCCTGAAACTTGTTTGAGTTGAATCCAAGTGTTCCTTGATCGATACTCCCAAGGTAAAGCATTCACTTTTATTTTATGCATAAATGAAACCGGCCTAGTGGATAGACAAACAGGATCATTAAGTTGTTGGCTAGTTGAATTTGGTTGCTAAGGTAGGATATGGTGTAATGTACTTCTGAGATTGATAGATATATGAAGTGGCTTGCAATAAGTAAAGAGGTGATGGTTCTAAGTTTAGAATTATAAGAGTTTCCGCCTTTCAAACCCTTTCTAGACCAATGTTCTATTATTTTCTTGAGGACAAGCAAAATGATAAGTCTGGGGGAGTTGATATGTCATGGATTTTACCCACTTTCAACCATGATTTATATATGTTTTTGGAAACAAAAGGATACTTTTAGTGTCTTTTTAGAGCTTTTACAGGTTTAGGTACTCATTGGTGTAAACTAGCCATTATGGAGCTAAAATGGTGACTTTATGAAGATATGAGCAAAACGATGTTAAAGATATCGACCGACGTACGTTGAGAACAATCGACCGATGAAAGGTTACCCATATCGATCGATTGAAGACATTCACCATTGATCGATACAGAAGTCCTCCAAACGATTAAATAAAGATTAGAAGCCCTAATTGCTTCACAAGAGTTTTAATAATTACACTTTAAGTCCCTGGCCGCCTGTAAGCTATATTATGAGGGTTTTGTACTAGCTTAGACAGACTGGGGAAGATAGATCTTTTTAGACCTAAATTGAGAGAAGCATCTAGCTACACTTTGAGAAAAGCTTAGGAGTAGAGAGAGATCTGAACTACAAATCCAGAGAAGATCTTGAACTCTTTTGCTTTACTTATTTCTTTACTGTTTCTCTTTCTATTATTATCTTTAAAGCATTATTCAAACCATTATGACTTTGTCTCTCATGAATATGTTTGAGTAGTCTCTCTTGTTAGATTTAAGTTTCTCATTAAGGTTGACTCATGCATTAAATGAATCATTACTAGGGTGTTTAAAATATAGTTCTCCATCTAATCATCATGAATGCTAATGATAAGGATTGATCACCCTTATCTTTGATTTTAGGATCAATTTGGACAAGTGAGAACTTGGCAATTACCTGAGATCTAAGTAGATTTAGTGAAGACTAGAGAATTGTTCCAAACTTGTTATTATAACTCGCTGGAATCAATATCGCTCGACGAGATAATCATCTTGTCGACCGATATAGAAAAGAGTCATCGATCGATAATTCGACTGAATATCGATCGATACCTTCTCATGGTCATTGAACGATAGTTGTTGACCCGAGGCCAGTGGGAATTAATACTTTCGATTTAAAACCTTGAAAGTGTAGATCCTGAACTATGAACAATAAAAACCCTCTATAACTTGCATATTTGTCATACCTGAGAAAATACCTAAGTCTAGCTACCTTCTTTCCTCTTAGCAAATCAATCAATCAAGCAATTACTTGTTCATCTTTTAAGTTACTGTTTAAGCCTTACTGTCTAGCTTTATTTCGAAAACTAAATAATATGTTGTGTAATCCTAAAGTCTCTGTGGATTCGATCCCTAAGTACTACAATTGAACCTTTTTTATGAGAGTAATTCACTCCTTATGGTAATTTGAGTGATATCATCATCTCTCCGAGCTCCGGCTAGTTCATCCTCTATTTACCTCTTTGTAACTTCATGTTCAGTTCTAATAAAAAAAAACTTTTTTGTTCGCTTCATCTCACTATTTATATTGTTCTTGAACCATATCCACCTGAAATAAGTGACAGTTTAAGAAGTGACAGTAAAATAGTGAACGACGAATTGTAGTACAGATTCTGGAATCTTCTTAACACAACATTTATTTCATTTAATTTATAGAAAGGGGCCCATCTATTATTTGAGCCGGACGTTATAGTCCCACCACTTCTGTATGATTTGTCTTGAACAGTCAACCTTGGATTGATTATGCATACTATTTTTATAGTGAACAAAAAAAAAGAAATGCATACTATTTGTACTTATCCATAATAAGAACAAAACCTGCTCGGCAGAAAAAAAAAAAAAAAAAAAAAGCTAATTAGTTATAATTTTGTTTTTAAATAGCAAAAATATCTGTGGACAAGTGGGACCGAGATATTTGAAATCCTCTGCTGTCGTACAGCCCTAGAGAAACGAAAATAAAAGATATACGGTTAAATGGTGAAACCAAATAAAGTATAAAGGCACATTTGTAAACAAATGACAGAACTATATATAGCTGATTATCCTTTTAATCCTCCGCTCGTCGCCATTTTCTCATTTCATCCCCTTTCTTTTTTCCTGAGAAACAAAGCGAAGGAGAAAGATGAGAGAGATCCTCCATATCCAAGGCGGTCAGTGTGGAAACCAGATCGGAGCCAAGTTCTGGGAAGTGATCTGCGGCGAGCATGGCATTGATCACACCGGTCAGTACGTGGGCGACTCTCCTCTCCAGCTGGAACGTATCGATGTGTATTTCAACGAAGCTAGCGGCGGAAAGTACGTTCCACGCGCCGTTCTCATGGATCTGGAGCCTGGAACCATGGATTCGCTCAGATCTGGACCGTACGGTCAGATCTTCCGTCCCGATAACTTCGTGTTTGGCCAGTCCGGCGCCGGGAACAACTGGGCGAAAGGTCACTACACGGAGGGAGCGGAGTTGATCGATTCCGTGCTTGATGTTGTGAGGAAGGAGGCTGAGAACAGCGATTGTCTACAAGGTGAGAAGAGATTCTCATTCATTTTTTTTATTTGATTTAGGTTTTGAATCGAGATCTAGGTCTTCGTTGATGGATTAAGATTGTTAGATCGATTTCGTTCTGATGCGTTGGTTTGGCTCTTTGTTTAGGTTTCCAGGTTTGTCATTCGTTGGGTGGAGGTACTGGATCTGGCATGGGAACGCTTTTGATCTCAAAGATAAGAGAGGAGTATCCAGACCGTATGATGATGACCTTCTCCGTGTTTCCTTCTCCTAAGGTCTCTGACACTGTTGTGGAGCCATACAATGCAACGCTCTCTGTGCATCAGCTTGTTGAAAATGCTGACGAGTGTATGGTTTTGGACAATGAAGCTCTCTACGATATCTGCTTCCGTACCCTCAAGCTTGCTAATCCCACATGTAAGTACAATTCCATATTCATGTAATGTGGTTGAGTACTGAGTCTCCTAACTTGTTTTGTTTGTTTGACTAGTTGGTGACCTTAACCACCTCATCTCGGCTACAATGAGTGGTGTTACATGCTGTCTTCGTTTCCCTGGTCAACTCAACTCTGACCTTAGGAAGCTCGCTGTGAACCTGATCCCTTTCCCGAGGCTCCACTTTTTCATGGTTGGTTTTGCTCCTTTGACGTCAAGAGGGTCACAACAGTACAGTGCGTTGAGTGTTCCTGAACTGACCCAGCAGATGTGGGATGCTAAGAACATGATGTGCGCTGCTGACCCTCGTCACGGACGTTACCTTACTGCATCCGCTGTTTTCCGTGGGAAGCTGAGCACTAAGGAGGTCGATGAGCAGATGATGAACATTCAGAACAAAAACTCTTCCTACTTTGTGGAGTGGATCCCAAACAATGTTAAGTCCAGCGTCTGTGATATTGCACCCACGGGTTTGAAAATGGCATCAACTTTCATCGGGAACTCAACTTCAATCCAGGAGATGTTTAGGCGTGTGAGCGAGCAGTTTACAGCTATGTTCAGGAGAAAGGCTTTCCTTCATTGGTACACAGGAGAAGGTATGGACGAGATGGAGTTCACCGAAGCAGAGAGTAACATGAATGATCTTGTTGCAGAGTATCAGCAGTACCAGGATGCTACAGCCGGTGAAGAGGAGTATGAGGAGGAAGAAGAGGAGTACGATGAGGCTTGAGATGTCGTCAATGGTTTCGTTTCGTTTGATTCGTAAGCTGTGTAACCTGCTGTCGCTTTCTTCTTTCTGAGTTTCTTCTTAAATATCTCTTTTTTCAGTTTATGTTGGCTTGGTCTTGAAACACACAACTGGATTGTTAAACGTTTGGGTGTATTGGTTTATTGTTTTTGTCAAGTGAAAAAATATTATTGCTTTTCTTCTTTTTAAGTGTGACACCCTTTAAGTAGTCTAGTTATAAAGCCTATACCCTTATGTGATCTACTTCCTCATCGACCCATTTACAGTTTTACACTCCCGTGGTCGTGTAATCAAAAGTCACTGGTGAGTTTACTGGTTCAAAGAAAAGATGTGAGTTCTTCGTGTGCATGCCCCTTGGTTCATGACCAGTTCCAGCTAGATCCTGCTGTTTCCTTCATCAAACTTGCATAGGAATAGTAAAAGGGTTCATCATTCCGTTGATTCCCTGGAGACTGCCTTACATCCTCAAGAAGAGATTAGCTTGCGGGATTCGATCCGTACGTATCAAGCAGATCGCTAGGTTACACAACTTGTTATTGTCAGGATTCAAAGGCAAAAAGCATTCTAGTCACAGTAAAAACCCATTCAATTTATGCAATGAAATTGCTAAATAATATGCGTCGATGGGATCAGTAATGTTTCACCAATCTATAATGGTGTTATGCGAAGCTGTAAGTGAACCCAAGCTAAATGTTGAGAGACTAACCACTAATGTTGCTCTAAAGAGGCAAAGTAAACAGCACACTGGACTAGGAATATACAGATCTAAAGAAACTATTACTTTTAGAATCATTCAAAAGCCCATACGTTCTCCTTGCGAACAGCGTCTTCTTCTTCAGGTGTGAAATCGTTCTTGATGCTGAAGATCTCACGAACCTCTTCTGGTGTTTTGTCTTTAATGTGATCTGCAACCGCCTGACATGTAAGATCGATAAGGCCTGGGATGTTTAGATAGTTAGCAGCCAGGATGAGCTCGAAGACGGTTTCCAGATCTACTTTCAAGAACTCCTCATCCCATATCTCGAGTTTCGTCTCCCCCTCTTTGTCTTCGTACTCTTCAATCGGACCAGCTTCGACGTGCGTCTTGCAGTAGTCTATGAATTTGTCGAGGATTTTTCTGGTGACGTTCTGAAGCGGGATTGGTCCGGCGCAGCCGGCTTCGAGCATTTCAGCTATGGTCTGGGATTCGCGAGCCACTGCTTCGTCGACCTCGAAAGAATCGCCTTCGGAGGTGGTCAACACCATCTTGTTCGAAGACAAGCTTAGTTTCTCGGTTATGTCGACGAGATTTTGGGCAATGGTTGATAAGAAGATTCTGGAGTGAAAATGAGGAAAAAGATTGACAAATGCCCCCTCTCACTCTAGCTATTTAATAGGCTCGATGCATTTGGAAAGACATATACTTTTTGTTCTTTTTTTTCCAAAACAAGGAAAATTTTATATTTAAAAAACAATCATAAAAATAAAAAAAAATGTAAAGCATCACTTACTTATTTTAGACACTTTAATTTTTTTTTTATTATTCAATTAGACACTTTCTTTTTATAAGACACAATTGGTGATTTTGATGTAATATTAAATCTATAACACCATTTTGCTGAGAAAATAAGCTTGGTTGGCGTTTTGGAAAGTTGTGGCTTTTTATAGATTTTTTATTTCTTATCATTATATTATCGATCATTACTGCAAAATTATAATATATAAAACTCTAATTTATGTGTAAAACAAATTATAACATTTTGTCTTCTATATTTTGATATCCATAATGTACATATTTTTTTTAAAAAATGTAATATTTACATATATATATATATATATATATATGTTTATGGATGGTGAAATTGTGGATAAGAGATATGTGGAAAATATTTTTTCCAATATATATATATTGATGTTTATGGATGGTGACAAAGTTTCTTCCAACATATATATAGTGATGTTTATAGATGGTGAAATATAGACAAGGTTAATCTTCTAAAGTGGTTTTGGTAGATAAGGTTTTGTGGATGAGTTTTTGTGGTTAAGTTTCACGACATACTGTGGACAATGTCACGTGAATGAGATCTTGTGGACGATGTCACATCAAAACTCACATCTCTTCTGCGACTCCACCACAATCCCAGATCTTCGTTCAAGGTTTAAAAGTTTTCGTGGTTAAGTTTCGAGGCATACTGTAGACGATGTCACATGGATGAGATCTTGTGGACGATGTCACATCGAGACTCACATCTCCTCCGTGACTCCACCACAATCCCCAGATCTCCGTTCAAGGTTTGAAAGCTTGTCGTTCTCAGCTTCAGGTTCAATTCGAACCTTTTTCACGGATTAATTGTCTTAGTCACCGAGCTGGTTCGTCGGAACTCACGTATCTTCTGTGATTTCAACAAACTCTCTGAATCTCCACCGCTCAAATCCAGAAAGTTGGTCGCCGGTTTCTATTTTTAAAAAGTTAGGGATTTATTGGTAAATCTAGGGTTTTTGAATTGAGATAACATTTGGAAAATGGTGAGTGAGTTGGAGAGAGGGTATCAAAAGTGAGACAGAGAGAATGTGAATGAGAGAGAGAGAGAGAGAGAGAGAGAGAGAGAGAGAGAGAATGGGATGTAGTAGGGTATTTTGGTCTTTAGACAATGAAAATGTGTGTACTAAACACAAAGTGTCTAATTGTGATAATACAAACACAAAAAATATCAAGTATTTCCAAATTAAGCAAAAACAATCTACAATAAAAAAAAATTCAAATTTGAAAACATATAATTTAAAACTATGAAAAAATTCTTTTTCACTTTTTTTTATTTACGAAACAAGTATAGTAGAGTCAATTATTTAATAAAATATATTTTGGTCATTTTTCTATTTATGAATTCTTTTGACAACAAAAAACTTAAAATGGTTATTTGGAAATATTATCATTTTTAATTTGGATTGCACATAAAAACTTTGATGTGACATGTATAGTACATATTTTCCTCAACAACAAACTGATAACTGTACGTTATCTTTGGATATTAACTAATATTTTTGAAGTTTAACTATTAATTGTTTATCTCTTCCAAATTTAAATAGTTATATCTTTTGGATCAAAATTAAGTATTTTCTAGATATTATTTGTTAAGTGATTTTGACATGTATCATCGACCAATCCAATTTCACAAAAAATGATAACATAACATAATAAAAAGATGATTGATTTTAAGGTAAAATGTGACATGATCAATTCATTTAATGTTCATTGTTGTTTTTAGTAAACTTCTTAAGATAAACTAGAGACTGTCTCAGACTACGCTGGGTCATTTCAATTTTTTTTGTTTTAATCTAATTTATTGCATTTATTTATTTCAAATAAATATAAGAGATGTTGTAACTATAAATAAAAATTGGTAAAGAAAACCTACATGTTATTTTATGATGTTAAATCTCTCATGGAGATTGTGTTACACATCTATTTTGTAATTGTTTTGTTTCATTTTAGTTGGTATTTTTGAAAAAAAGTTATTTTGTTCAATTAAAATGATGCTTTCAGATTTTATGTGGATTTTTAATACTGTTTGGTGTGTTTGAGCACTGGTATTTTATTGAATATTTTTATTGGTTTTATTAGATTAATTAATTGATAATTATGTGAAAACCTTAAACATGAAACATAGAGAGTATGTTATTTAATTTTCAATAACCCGGTGTATCCTGACAGCCATCAAGGTGAATCCAGACTAGCGGCAAGTGTCCGTATCAGCCTACGTTATCGGTCGGAATACACCTCAGTCATCGGATGCCTAGGAAAACCCAGATTTTAAATTTTATCTCCAATGACCAGCGGAATTCAAACCCGGATCCGTGTATTTCTTTATTGTTTGCTGGAACAAAGATCTCTTTTCATAATAAATTCAGTTTCGGTAATCCATAATTATCAAGATGTCCAACTTTAGTTAGGATCACTTCGAAAAGGTTTGAAGTAAGGTTTCTAACCTGCTGACATATTTGTATAAACCATTTTTGCTTCATATGTGGTTGTCGCTATTAGGGCTGGGAAATTATCTGTAAAGTTTGATTTATTGTCTCTTTTGATTCGTTATCCATTTCAATTTAAGCCAATCTGGATATCTGTAATTCTACGAAAATAAAAGCAAATACTAATATAATACATGTTAAAAAACAAATCCCAAATACTAATAAGTTATCCGTTTCAATTTGAGCCAGGAAATATGGATATCTGTAATTCTAAGAAAATCAAAGCAAATACTAATATATAATATCTGTTAAAGAAACAAATCACAAATATTAATAACTTTAGGAACGTATATCCTATCAGATCTGTTATATGGGTATATATACATATATTTAAAGAATTATATATATAAATTGTAAAATTATTATATTGTATATAAGTTTTATAATATTCATATTTACTAAATTTTTTAATTTTTATTATAATTTTAAAAGGTAAATAAAATTTAATTTTTTAGTAAAATAATTTTGTTTTCTATTATTATGGAAATCTTAAATTAATTTTTTTTTTTACAGATCGAATTGAACATCCGATCAAAAATCTAAAGCTTTGGTGGCCACGAATTAAATCGGATCAGATATTTGATTATGCGGATGAAACGGGTAGGATCACGAATACCTCTGAAATTCTGGATATTCGATTTGTGTCTACTCTTAATCGCTCTCAACTGGTCCGTTTTATTGATAAGACCATTAGGATCAGGATCTCTTCCCTTCGCTCCCGCAAACCAGCTTTCTACACCGCCATGATGCAGCGGTGACTCGAACGGACTGCCCCTCCATAATTAGTGCTCTTTTTCCTAAAAGACTTGTCTTTCACATTATGAAAGCATAAATCTGAGTGGCATGATTTTTTTATTTGTTGATAATTAATTTAAAATTTCAGAAAAAAAATTTTGGTGTTTTTTTTTCATTTACCCTAAAGAAGTTGAAGTTGTGGGTTTTGTCTTCGATGTTGTTTTCTCTTGTAAATGTCTTGGCCTTCATTTATAATTTTTTATTGGTTATGTAATTGTCCTGTTATGCTACATGTTTTTTTTAAGTTTGGAATAACAAATACTCTAACCTTATTTTATTTTAAATTCTATCATAAATTAAAAAGATATTTATTCCATATATATAATAATACATATATTTATTGAAGTCTAAAAACAGGTGTAATATCTAAAAGGCTAAAAACAGAAGCATTAGTTTAAGTCTTACAATGTTTTGTATAAAAAGAATCAAGCGTATTTTTCATGGTTTTCTTTATTACTACGACACATGGCTGCAAATAGAGCAGACACCATCCATTTTTTGCCATGATCTTCGAAGGTTCTGTGAGTCTTAGCCAGAGCACCCATAACCAGTTTACGCTCACATAATTTGAACAATGCACACCAAGATTTTAATGAGTTGAACTGGAAGGTTATGTAGCACACTTTTGTCCGGCTAACATCAAATCAGCAATTCGCATTAAGTAAAATAGGACTCCAAACATATTCCACAGAACTATTAACAAACTTTCAAGATAATGACACTCAATTATTTTCCACTGGTTCCAAGAGGGACGATTCATTATAGAGAATATATAAATCAACAACATCCTTTAGAAAAGTTAAAGATCCTCTAAACTTTCACCATTTATATGAACTGAATCTGGAAAAAGCTACAAACTTTCTTCAAAACTAACTGAACACAATTTCAAAAGACTGGTTAGCAAATAACAACTCAGTATAGCTAAACAACATTATGTATCTGATATAAATGTAATGCTGCCTTATCATGAGCGTTCAACAAGAGAAGGTATACTTAATAAAAACATTATCTAGTGATGATCACTGTGACGATCAACGCTGCTTATGTAAGAGTGAGACTAATAGTGCGCAGAGAAATAGGAATAATAAAAAAAGCACACACAAGTAAAATAACTAAAATAAAACCAAGAGAAGAAAACATCCCGAAAGTAGAAGATGTACCTTTTTCCCTACAGAGATTCAGTCATCATATTTCTTAGCAGCATCCTCGGCTAGAATCTGAGTAACTTTCTATTGTCTCTCAGTCTTTGATTAACGTAGCCCAGGCTTTGATGATGAATATAATTCAGCCCTGCCACTAAGATCCCTCCACATGCATTGTTCTACTCGTGAAAGCTTTTATTGCCGTCACATCGAAAACCCACAAACCCAAATCGTAAAACCATCCAGGGAGTTCAAAATCATCTAAAAGGGATTTGATCCAAACCCGATCGGCATACAAACATATGAATCGACTTTTAGCCCATCTTATTCTACATTGGGCTCAATCACAAGGAGAATCAAAGGAAAAGATATCTGAATATTCCACCACAGCACTGTCGGCAACAACCGGGATAGCTCCAACCAAGATTGCCATCTTGATCTCTTCTGTCTTCCTGGACCACGCTTTTCGGCCGGAGGATCGCATGTGTGTTCCTCAACTTGTTGTCCAGCACAAGGATATATATTCTCTGAGTATCCTGCAAACAAATAATTCTTTGAGTACACTGGATGTAAAAGTGTGGAGATATGCACATGAGCATGTGATCCAGAAGCTATAGCATGAGAGCAAGGTATTTTCTCCACTTGATAAACACCACAATCACACTTTCCATTTTCCAAATCAACCACACAGTCCATTTTGCCACCTTTCACAACGAATTTCCATCCATCAAATGGTTAATTAGTTGGGCCCTCATCGTATCTGCTATCTCCGATCGAACAACAAGCAAGTATTCAACACCCCGACTATGATCTGTTAGGAGACTCAAAGCATCTTCTCTCCTTTTCCAAAACCACTTTCCTAGCTTCTCCCTTATGGACTCCAACAGGAACTGAATCGGAAATCATCTACCTCGCTTCAGTGCAGAATTAATAGAATCCGCTATGTTGCTTGTTTTTATGTTGTGATAAGCAGCACCTTTCACCAAGTACAAGAGATATTTCCCTTTATACTTTTTGAAAATGTTATCTTGAAGGTGATAATAACATATTCCTCGGATTTCCCAAGGAAACACCTTATCACACACACTTTTAATGGCCGTGTGCCGGTCGGAGACTATCACCGGAGGCTGCTCATCAGATACACAAGTAGCCAATTTTGTGAAAAACCATTCCCATGAAGGTTCATCTTCAGCATCTACGATCCCAAAAGCCAATGGAAATATCTGAAAATTTCCATCTTGTGCGGCTGCAACTAACAAAACACCTCCATAATTCCCACTTAGATGAGTCCCATCCACTACAATGACCCTTCTCTGATACTTAAAACCTTTGATAGAAGCTCCAAAAGAGAGAAATAGATACTTAAATCTATTGATGAAATCGGGATTTGCTAAGGAGATTTGCTCGAGATATGATGGTAGACGCGAATATCTATCTTCGGCTTATCCTCTCACCAATGTTTATGCATATAAAAGTGTTATGTATGAAGTGGTGTAATCAAGCGTCATGCCAAACATGTTCTTCATTGCATCAGTGACATGCTGTGGAGTCAACCCATCAATGATTCCAACACAATCAATGAAAAACCTACCAACATACTTCGGAGTATAGTGTCTCCGCTGAGCGATTCGGTCTCCCACTGAGCATGTATGTGTTACCACATACTTTTTTTTACCCAAAACATGTTTTCCCATGTTTCACACTCGCTCTGATCTTTCATCCACAACCACTAACTGACATGTTGCCACAAGAAGCGTTTTCGTTGACTTGTATATTCTGAAGGAGAACTTACGCCTCACTGCTGTCAGCCGCAGCTCTGAAAGCAGTGCATCCTTGCTAACAAAACTCTGGTTGACATAGATAATGTTACCATTAGATCTTCCTCCTTCAATAGCATATGTCTTTTTGAAGTCTTCAAAATACATATCATCATCTTCTTCCTCATCCTCATCTTTAACCTTTCCATAGACACTGTAATCCTCACCATTCTTGTCCGCTTTGGCAACAATAGAGATATCATCATCCTCCTCCCCATCATCTTTCTCCCCATCATCCTCCTCCCCATCATTATTTTCATCTTTAACCAAATCATCATCATCATTTTCAAAACATTCATCAGCTTCTTCCCTTTCCTCTAAAACCGTTTCCACCTTGTTACGGCTTGATACACAAAGCCGTACTCCATGCGTTTTAGTTATCTCAAGCAAGTTTCAAACTTGTCTATCACTTGTAACATGAATAGGAGGGATGTCTGGATCCATCTGTGGAATCATTTCTGCTGGTAGTGAGTAGGTTATCTCCACTGATTATGTGCTCATGTCCAGGTTAAAATCTTCTTGAGTCATTGAAACAAGTTCAGCATGTGTCAAACTTTCACTAAAAAGAAACATTCTAGCTCCTTTGAAATTATCAACCACAAAATTCCAACAGCCATCTTTGAACAACCATTCTCTATACACTGCATGTAATTGACACTTCATCTGCAAACATTCAAAATAAAACACATTAGTAAACATAGAGAAAATGAGAGTTTACTAAACACTGACGCCGATGACATAGCAGTAAGTCGTCTGGAAGACTTAGAAGACTTACCACTAAGTCGTCCAAACAAGTAATTTTTTCAATTGACTTTTCAATGTGATGACTTATTTGTAAGTCGTCCAGCTTTGTTTGTTAAAAAAAAACTCTAGACGACTTACCATTAAGTCGTCTAGGATAAACGGGTTAGTTTTGCATTTGACTGACTTGTGTCAGATATTTGACTTTTCCTGGATGACTTACCATTAAGTCGTCTCCGGGAAAACAAAAATTTCAATATTTAATTAAAACTAGACAACTTACCTATAAGTCTCTCAGGTTAGTTTGCAATTTGAAAAAAAAAACTTAAATATTTTACTTTTCCGAGACGACTTACTTGAAAGTTGTCCAGTTTGATGACTTACGAGAAAGTCGTCCTAGATAAGCAAAGTTTGACCAGAATCTAGGAAAACAATCCGGACGAATTTGCTTATCCTGGAAGACTATCAAGTAAGTCGTCCGACTGGTCGACTTCCGTGTAATTCGTCTGGGAAAAGTAAAATATTTAAGTTTTATTTTCCAATTGCAAAACTAACCTGATACGACTTAAAGATAAGTCGTTTAGCTTTAATAAAATATTGAAATTTTTGTTTCTCAGAGACGGCTTAATGGTAAGTCGTCCAGGAAAAGTCAAATATCAGACACAAGTTGGTCAAATAAATATGTTTTGTTCAAATAAATATGTTTTAAGTTCATATTTATTTTTTAAGTGATGCATAGAGAATACAACGTATATCTTGGTTTCCTTTTTGGAGAAAAAATCCAGACTGACTTATCTCCGGTGTATCACGTTCTTTTTCAAACATTAAGTATGTAAGTGCAACAAACTTCTTAGTGTGTGTGTTACTGATGTTCTCAAACAAGATAGCTCATACTGTTGCCTTTGAACTATACAATTATATCAAAATCTGGTGGTGCATAATTGGATCCCCTTATCTTGGATACAATATATAAGGTTATACGGACATCGTTGTGCATTGACGTTTGATTTTTTACGTTTACTTTATGCTGATGCTTTCACATTCTCTATTTTATCCTGACTGCAGACAGGATCCCACAACACTCACTTATGTTTCCTGCATGTAACTTACTTTGAATATGTGTTTTTTTTTTAATGGATTATCTCTAACTTACTTTTGTTTTCTGTAAACAGTAGAGACAATCAAACGACTTGAATCCGAAAAGGGCTCTTTTAGTTGGAATGACTCACCATAAAGACACCGAGTTTCTTGAAGAATGGTCTAAATGGTAAAAAAACTGTTGACAACACTCCATTACATTATCTATCTGAAGAAACCCAACATAAAAAGAAAGGACTAAATCTTATTTAAATGTTGCACTGTCTGGTTTTGGTAGAAAAGGGATTTCAGTAAAGCTTGCACATGAGAGTCCCACTTGATCTATGAAGAGGGAAAAAAAAACATGGCATTTCTTATTTAGAAAACTAAGAGTATTACATTTGTTGGTTTCACTTCTGGTTCTGTAAATCTCTTTAGGTTGAATATCATAAGATGAGGATGCTTGTGTGGGCCTTCTTGTTGTAAGATACCAAGGGAGCTAGACAAAGAAATGCGAAATAGTTGTGTTGAAGATACACTAAAAGTTACTTTGGTTGTTTTTAACTGTCTAAAGTTGGGATTTTTGTGCCATTATCAAGTTTAGAGTTTAGGATTTAATCCTTACTTATAATTCTTTTGAATTTTCTTTCAAAATATACATTCTAAAACAATAACAAAGTAAAGAAAAAGCAGTTTATCTTAAAACTATTTTATGCTTGAAATTTTGATTAGTTCATTATCTGTTGAATTATATCAGAGTAATTATTTTATTAGAAAAAATACTACCAAATATTTCACTTTTGTAAAGTTCAAAGTTCAGAATACCGGTCAACGATCACACAAATAAAGATTTTAAAGCTCAAAACCTTTGTTTGCAATTTTAAAAGCCCAACATACACAATTCCAAACTATAATTACTATATAAAACAGCCTGAGAAATATCATTGTTCCATCCGGTAAACAAATGATGTTCAAAAAATTTAACAATCGATGTTCGTAACACATATACAGTAAAATCTCTATAAATTAATAATGTTGAGACTTTGAATTTTATTAATTTATAGAAATATTAATTTATAAAAAAATTATTTAAATATCTTATTTGAAGATAATTTTCTTTTTTGATTTTAGTGTATACACATTAATTATTATTTTTTGAAATTTGGCATTTATATTAATATTATTATTTTATTTTATTTAAATCATATATAATATGGGATTTTTGAAAATTTGACTTAAAACTCAAAGTCAAACAAAAAACTAACCTTTTTTTTTACTTTTCTTTTGTTCTATTCACCCCACTTGTTCACATTATTTACGAAAATACCACTATTTTTTTACTTTTGAAAATATTTTTTACTCTCTCAACCTCATCATCTTCAAGTATTTACAAGATTGCCATTGCCATCAATACCCTAACTACCATGAACAACCAATTTGAAACTCTTAATGCACCTAAAATCAATTTACACTCTCTTTTTCTCAATTGTTATGAACAAAAAACAACGTCTCTTTCACTTTGTCTCCATATTAATCCAAAAAACTCAAGCTTTTGATTCAAAAAAAAATTATGGTTGATAGAGCCATTCAAGGTTACTATTCTTCATGGGTTACTTTCGTTTGAGGTTCTGGGTGGGTTGGAGATGACTCTGTGTGCTAAGGAAGTCATCTCACTAGTTTAAGGTATGAAATTGAAATCTTTAACATATATGTTCGCGTAGAAGACTTACCCGTAAGTCGTCTGGCTGTAGAAGACTTACAAAGTTATGGGTAAGTCTTTTGTTCAAACAGACGACTTAATTCTACAGAGGTATGATTCACTATTTCTACAGAGGTTTTGAGAAACTTACTGGAAGCAGCATGAATGATAAGTATGAAGCTACAAAATAGCTTCTCACAATCTTCTTTGATAACTCTCCCGTCAGCTGTGTTTACTCGCCTAACATCTGGGCACACCTTTAAGTTTCTTCTGGACCAGATACAGAAACTTCGCAGCATGGCTGTTTTCAGAAACGCAGGTGATCATTACAGCTTCAAAATCTAAAAGTTCAAGCTGAATTTCCAGTGATTACGAAAGATATAACTATTACATATTTACATGTCCATAAAAATTGGCGTACGAAGATTGGAGTAGAATCTATATCACTGGTAGGACTGAATGCTTGTACATAACAAATATAATCCAAGCCAAGTACATCACCAGCATGTTCATGAGTCAAAATCATCTGCAGGGTCAGCAAAAATATAATAAAATACATGCAGAAAAAAGGTTCCGGAAAACTTGAGAACTGTAACCTAAGATTTAGAATTTGGTTCGTTCATACATATCTGGAGACATCAAACATGCAGGATGTAGTGAAAGAAAACAGAACTTCATCAAACCTTACAGAATCAGCTTGAGGAATGTTGTGAAGAGTAAACCAATGAAGGACTTGTTCCTAAATGTCTCGCCAACGTCGATCTGGATGTATTTATGTTTGCCATCGCTTTGGCAATAATCAATCAGTGAAGTGTTTCCTCTGCCATAAAAAGGAAAATTTTAATTGTACTGACTCGATCGTGGATTAAAGTAGAACACAAAGCTCATAAGACGACCTCAGAACAACGGCCAACTTCCAAGTCGGCAAGAAGAGTTAACGAATTCGCCATAGACAGAGTTGATGATTTTTCTTTTAGATTTCGTAGCAGTGACTATGTTCCTCGTAGGCAACGAACACATTTATAGGGTTATACAAATCATGCGAACCGGTTTGTAGATGTTTTCATTAAATAAAAGTTTTAATTAAAGAAACTATCCACATATTTGTAGATGTTTATGTAAATCAATACAATAAAAAATCACACTTTTTAAGCCCCTTAATTTGTTTAGTTAATTACTTTTTATTCCATAATCATTTATTTATAATACAAAAATTTTGTTAAATGTTATATTACTTTCTATAATCATTGTCAAATATCCATAATATTTTCTTCAATAACGGTTGACCATGTTTTTAGCAATTATATAACAAACTATAAATAAAAGGATTCTAAATAATATTTTTCGAACAAACATTTAACTTATTACTAGATTTTAACCCGCGCTTGAAAGCGCGGAAATTTTTTATGATTAAAAAATTATATAATAAGGTTTTTGTCTTAATTTGAAGAATGTTTTGGTATAAAATCAGTTCACCAAAATTTGTGGTGATGATTGTTTTTCATTAGTTTTTAGTTTCAATTTTTATTTTTAGATTTTTTTTTAGATTTTGATTTTTTGGGTTTTAGTTTTTAAGTTTCTATTTTTGATTTCAGCTTTTGGTTTGAGTTTTTAATTTTTAGATCCGCTGAGTTAGTTTGAACTGATATTACCAACAAAAAAATCCCAAATAATCAAACATCTAATTTAAAACTGAAAAGATGACAAAAGTTTTTTTTTTTTAAAAAATTTGCAATATTTTATTTTGTAAATAAAGAAAAGCAAAAAACTTTTGGTTTTGGATTTTAGTTTTTTGATTTAGTTTTTGGTTTTGCTTTACATATTTTTTTAAATCAGTAAATTATTTAAGAAAAATAAAACAATATATTATTTAAAAGTTACCATTGAAATTTATCAAAAAAGGGATTGTTATTTAAAATAAAAAATACATTATCATGTTTTTAAGTACATGATTTAAATAAATGATTAATAATAGATAATTTTGTTTTGTTAAAAATCTTAAATACCTTTTGGGCCTGAAAAAATAATTGATTTTTTGATCCATTAAGGTGGAAAGTTTATTCAATGTTTTTTGGAGTTTTTCCTTAATATTAAGCCCAAAAACCAAATCATATAATTTATTCTAAAAACAAAAGTAAGCCCAAGACTATATCCCATAAATAACCACCGGTTTAATTTAAGTAATACGGTTCAATTAACTATATGACTTGTATTATTTGTAACACTCTAGAAAGGGTCCAAATTTAAATGACAACTTGTATTAGTAGATAAAAATAATGACTCTATTTTAATAGAGTAGATACCAAGATCGTACTTTTAATAATATCAACAACCAATAAGTAAATTTATCTTTTTTAGTTCTAAGAAATTATCTTTTTTTCTATTTTTGAAGTGTTTTGAGAGGTGTAGTTTATGTTACATGTCATCAATTCAATCTATAATATTCAAAATGATCTTTTTTATCTTTTACCTTTTCAATACCTTGGCGTATTACTTTTTTATCATTATGTTTTCAAAAGATTTTTGAGCTTTTATTAGCAGTGAAATCATCCATCCTACTATTGTAAACCCTCAAACCTAAACTCTCAATGATATAACCTAAACAATGAGTTTTGTAACATAAATAGTCATCAAATTATTTGTTTATACATTATTAAATAGTTTCCAATGTATGTTTGTACATATATATGGAAAGAAAATTAAGTTATGTTTGTACACATATCACAATTATTTCTACGTATAAATTTTTATTAATGTAAAACACTTTACTTTGAATTTTGCATATCCAAGAACCAAAAATCTTGAGGGGAAATTGCTAAAACTAGCACATTCATGATATACTATTTCAATTTTACATAAATCATCTTTAACCTTAAAATTTTGATAGTTAAAATACCATAGTACCCTTAATTAATCAAACATAAACCTATTCTTCCTCCATCTCTTTTCTTCATCGCTTTGACGAGTCCAGCGAGATTCAACGTCTCCGGCGAGATTCGGCGATCCGGCGAGATTCAAACATAAAGTCACTCCCAAAATCGAATAATTAGTAATAATTCAAGTATTCTCCGACGAGATATTCGAATATTCCGTCGAGATTGAAGAAGCTCGCGAGATCTACGCCCAGATTTGAAAAAGTTTACATCAAACGAACATGACTATCGTTGGGACAAACGCTGTAGAAACGGCGGCAAAGGTACGACAATTTTTTATCTTGATTTCTTAATCTCGTCGAAGAGCATGTGCATAACTAGGTGTTTAGTGTTGTTCTCGACTAGTTTCTCAGAAGGAGACGGATATTTTTTCATGAATTTTATAAATCTATTATTTATAAGACATTATAAATATTTATCGACGAAAATCTTATGTTTTCAGGCTACTATGATTGAAATTTGTGCTGTTTGCGGAGAATGGAAACTCGTAAATGGAAATCACTGGGATTTCATAACTGGCGATGAACTAGGATCTTCTATTATTATGATTCCCAAAGATATGAGGTTCAATGATTTGTTGGGTATTTGTTAGAAGATTTTGGTATTGACTCCAACAGAATCAGTGTGAAGCTTAGCTATGCGTCTCTTTCAAAAGTAAACTTTGGAAGTAAATATATTCCTCCAGTGTTTATCAGGAACGATCGTCATGTTTCAACATATCTGAATAAACTACAACATAATGGAGGTCTTCATATATGTTTAACATTTAAGGTAAGTACACATATTTTGTTATAATAATATCATTTATTTTAAAATGTAGTAGGTAATTATCACCATTGATTGTATCAAATATGATTCAGACAAGGGATGAAGTTTCTACTCAGGATTTGCTTGTTCATAAATGTAGTAATCTCCTTGAGGTATTTTTTTACAACTTTTATATTAATAACGTCTTATAATTCTATTTTACAAGATTACAAGATGTTATGTTTCAGAAGGGAACACAAATTTTACCAATGATTGCGTCAAATATGATTCAGGCACGGGATGACGTTTTGATTTCTCATGTTTTGTCTATTTCTGGAAATAGTAATCCGCTTGAGGTATATATTACAACTTTTATATTTAGAAAGCCTTATAAAACTATTTTACAAGATTCATTACTAGCTTTATGTATTTATGTTTCAGAGGGAAAGACAAATATCCCCAACGATTGCGTCAAATATGACTCAGACACGGGATGAAGTTTTAATTACCCATGATTTTCCAAATGCTGGAGGAACACAAATATCACCATTGATTATGCCAATCCTGACTCAGACACGTGATGAAATGTCCAGTAATCGCAATTCGCCTATTGCTGGAAGTAGTAATGCATTTGAGGTACTTTTCAACACTGTTTTATCTTAATGTTCATAATTTCAACACTGTTTTATCTTAATGTTCATAAGGTATTATAAATTGTTTAAGAAAGTACATCCATATTTAATTTTGTAGTAAGGAACACAATTTCTCCCTGAGACTGAATGAAACAATATTCAGAGAGTTGATGAATTATCAGGAATACGACATAATCATATAAGAGATAGTTTTATTTCTCCTTCAAGTGGTCTTGTTAGTAATAAGGTACATATAAATTTTGGAGTATAATCAATATCTTATAATGAGTTATAAATTCCATTTTTAACTCTTTTTTTAATGTTCATGTTTCATTTTTTTTTTGTCTTTAGAGAGGATTGAACTTGATGGGTCCTGTTGTAGATGGATCTGAAAGGTCCAAATTGTCATATTTTTCTAGCAGATACGGTAAAAAAATTTTGCGAGAAGAGTCACATTCTTTTTCAGATATCTCGTCTCCAACTTGTGCTACAAATCAATGTGATGACACTGATGATTTGTTCTGCGGGAAGTTTTTTAAGGACAAAAAGGAAATGAGCATGAAGTTGAAGTCGCTTGCAGTTAGTCAAAGCTTTGAGTTCCACATAGTATATTCAGACAGGAAACGTTATGTTCTTACGTGTGTGGAAGAAAAATGTAGCAGGAGTTTTCGTGCAAAATCAGTGAAAAGATCTCATATGTTTATTGTGCGTCATTATGTATCTAAACATACATGTGACACTTCTCTGAGAAGTGTTAAACATCGGCAAGCTACTACGAAACTGTTGGGAAGTATGGTCAGCAATCATTATGAAGGAGGAAATATTGGGCTGAAACCAAAACAGATCATATAGAAGGTTAAAAAAGATTATGGTGTTTTGATTTCATATTCAAAGGCTTGGAGGTGTCAAGAGCACGCCCAAGATCTAGCTAGGGGTACTCCTGATGACAGTTCTGAAGCTTTGCCCAGCTGGTTTAACATGTTAAAAGATAAGTATCCAGGTTCTGTGACTTTTATTGATGTTGATTCTGTTGGGAAATTCAAATATGCATTTTTGTCGTTTGGTCCATCTATCAGAGGGTTTAAGTTGATGAGGAAGGTGATTTCTATTGATGGTGCCCATCTGAAATCAAAGTATAAAGGGACTCTACTTGCTGCCACAACACAAGATGGTAATTTCCACTTATATCCTATAGCTTTTGTTATAGTTGATTCTGAGAATGAAGCCTCATGGAGTTGGTTTATGATGTGTTTGAATACCATCATTCCTGATGAAGAGGACTTGGTTTTTGTCTCTGATCGTGCTCAATCTATTGAAAGTGTTCTTTCACAACACTATCCCCTTCCTCATCACGGAATTTGCATCTTCCATTTTGCAAAAAAAATGTCTTTGACAAGTTCTAGAGTTCAACCCTCACCCCATTGATTGTTCAGGCTGCTTATGCATACATCAAGGAGGATTTTTATTATTATTTTAATGAGATTCAGCAGGCAGACCCTGAAGTAGCAGACTATCTTCGTAAAGAAGACTTCAAGAAGTGGTCACGAGCATTGTCTTCTGGTAATCGCTACAACATCATGACATCAAACTTGGCTGAATCCATTAATGTCTTGCTGAAAGTTAATCGTGAGTATCTGATAGTATGTCTTTTTGACTCTATTAGGGAAAGTATGACTAGGTGGTTCACTGAACGGCGTGAGCAAGGAATTCGTCATATCCACCCTGTCACTTTTAAAGTGGGGAAAAAGATAAAGTCATATGATAAAAAGTCTCGCTGGCTCGAAGTCTTCAAAATCAATGATTCAGAATTTGAAATTAAGGGAGAGGCAAGAGATCAAGTGGTGAATTTTCAAACAAATTGTTCATGCGTTGAGTTTGATGTTGAGAAGTTTCCTTGTGCTCATGCTATTACTGCTGCAAAATCTGGAAATAAGCATGAAAACGATTATGTCGATGAGTTTTTCTCAAATGAAAGGTTTGTTTTTCTCATTCACTGTTTATAAAACTTATCGAAATTATAAGGTTTTATAACACTTTTATTTATTCTTTTAATTTTATTATTAGGTTTACACTAGCATATTTAGAGAGTATATATCTAGTTGGTGATAAAGCATATTGGGATATTCCTTCCCATATAGCTTCTACGGTTTGTCGTCCTCCATCTACTCGCTATCCTAGTGGCAGGAGGAAAAAAAAGAGGATTCCAAGTTCGTTGGAGCATGGAAAATATCCGTCAACATCCAAATCATCTTACAAATGTAGCAGATGTGGGCAGAAAGGTGACAACAAGAGTAGTTGTGTAGTGCCAGTTTGATAATAAGAGTAGTATAAATACTTGTGTTATGAGTCTTTACATGCCTTTATAATACACAGATTTATGATTTATTTTTATTTAATTTTTTTTATCCATGACTTTATAAGGGTTTATAAGTTTATAAACTCTTATAAATTGTTCAATACAAATTCGAAATCTTAAATCATTGCTTATTAGATAATAAGAGTAGTACTACTGTATAAATAATTTTGTTTATGAGTGTTTACATGCCTTTATAATACAAATTTATGATTTATTTTCTTTTAAAATCTTTTATCCCTTATTTTATAAGGGGTTATAAGTTTATAAACTCTTATAAATTGTTAAAATTCGACATTTTCTAAATCCTAAATCATTTTTAATAGTTCAATAGCTTTTTTATGAGTCTTTATATGCCTTTATAAAACAGATTTATGATTCATTTTCCTTCTAAGATTTTTTTTTACCTTGAAATATTAGGTAAAGAGGAAAAGTGAAAAACATCCATGAAGAATGAAGATGCAACTAAAGAGCCCGGCCAATGTATAGAGACAAGAGGAGGACGAGGAAAAAAGGTAGACAACTCTGTTTATAATGGTTTATTAATATGTTCTTTTTACATTCAGATATCATTTCTTATTTTCTTAAATTGTTATTCTTATGAAGAGAGATGATGCTAGCACTTCCAGATCAAAGAAACAAAAGAATAGACATTCTTTGGAAGAACTTGCTTTAAGTTTGGAGGAGACAGTGAAGAAGATCATAACTGGTGAATATGTCTCCAAAGAACCACTATCAAAGATTGATCAAGAGAAAATACATAAAGTTTTGGACTTCGTTAAGTCTAATTTGTAAGTTTTCTCTCTAGAAACCTATTTTGTTAATTTTACAGTCTCATCCTTTGTTTTTCATCGCAGCAACGAAGATAAGTACAGTTATGAAGGGAGGAACGCAGAATTTTATTTGAAGCTGATGATACCGAGAGAATCTTGGCCAAGAGATGGTTACGGCTGGCTGCTTGACACAATAAGTTTTTGCTTGTGATTTTGTTTAGCTAAGTATTTAATTCGATTCTGATTATTATATTTTTATGTCACAGCACATGGCGTCAGTAAGGCTTATGTTTCACAGACGCTCAATGCAATCGCAATCAACATACTTTTCTTCTCGAATTGCATTTTTGGACCGTTGGTTTGTGAAAAAATGGGTCAAAGACTACAAGAAGTATGATCAGAAGACATTTGAGTGGCCAGAAACTTATATTAAGGTCTTTAATGGAGAATATCCTGCACATTTTATCACTGGTACAAAGTGGCTTGTAGATGTTGACTCTCTCTTCCTCTGCCACCACGTAAACGGCAATCACTGGATTGCTCTACATATTGATTTACATAAAAAGGTAATAAATGTGTATGATAGCATTCCAACTATTTTGACGGAAGCGGAGATGCGCGAGGAGTGCAGGCCATTAAGAAAATGGTGCCGGCATTGCTTAAAAAATGATAGATCCTATATTGAGTACTAAGCAGTTCACTTACTTGAGGCATAAGAGGATTCCCAAGAATGAGAACCCAGAAAATTGCGGTGTGTACACTCTGAAATACATTAAATGCCTAGCTGAAGGGAAGAAAGTTGATGGCTTCAGTGATGAGACTATACCAGTACTGCGACTGAAGATGGGTGCAGAAATTTATGAGGAGGTGGGTATGGATGATTTTGAAATATAACTTGTAGTTTGTTGTAGCTTGTTTTTAGTGCTTTTAACTAATATCAATGAACTTATTTAGTGTTATCAGTTGTTGTTGTTGAATCGGATAAGGAAATATCTTATGTTTTGTACGTTAATCCATTATGGTAAGGAAATATCCTTTGGTTTTAACACTAGTACTTTGATATCGCAACATATTTAGTTTTTATTCATACTGTTAAGCTAAGATATCAATCATTTGAGAACATATACAATATGTAATTAAGTTGAATCCTAATGAATCATAAACTAAAAAACAATGATGTCGGATTTGAACAATTTATAATGATTTATAAACTTATAAACCATTATAAAATCAGGGATACAAGATTTTAAGTGAAAATGAATCATAAATGTTTTTTATAAAGGCATATAAAGACTCATAAAAAAGATATTGAACTATTAAACAATGATTTAGGATTTAGAAAATGTCAAATTTGAACAATTTATAAGAGTTTATAAACTTATAACCCCTTATAAAATATCTTGTGGTTTTAACACTAGTACTTTGATATGGCAACATATTTAGTTTTTAATCATACTGTTAAGTTAAAGATATCAATCATTTGAGAACATATACAATATGCAATTAAGTTGAATCCTAATGAATCATAAACTAAAAAACAAGGATGTCGGATTTGAACAATTTATAATGGTTTATAAACTTATAAACCATTATAAAATCATGGATACTAGATTTTAAGTAAAATGATTCATAAATCTATTTTATAAAGGCATATAAAGACTCATATTATCAAATTGGCACTACACAACAACTCTTGTTGTCACCTTTCTGCCCACATCTGCTACATTTTTAAGATGTTGATTTGGATGTTGACGGATATTTTCCACGCTCCAACGACCTTGGAATCCTCTTTTTTTTTTCCCCTTCCACTAGGATAACGAGTAGATGGAGGACGACAAACCGTAGAAGCTATATGGGTAGGAATATCCCAATATGCTTTATCACCAACTGGATATATACTCTCTGAATATGCTAGTGTAAACCTAATAATAAAATTAAAAGAATAGATAAAAGTGTTATAAAACATCATAATTTTGATAAGTTTTATAAACAGTGAATGAGAAAAACGAACCTTTCATTTGAGAAAAACTCATCGACATAATCATGCTTATTTCCAGATTTTGCAGCGGCAATAGCATGAGCACAATGAAACTCTCAACATCAAACACAAAGCATGAACAAAGCCTTGTTTGCAAATTCACCACTTGATCTCTTGTATCTCCCTTAACTTCAAATTCTGAATCATTGCTTTGAAGACTTCGAGCCAGCGAGACTTTTTAACATGACTCCTTCATCTGATATGGCAACATATTTTGAACCTGGATTCACAGATTTGTTTACCTTTTTTCATTTAAATGATCTGCATTCGTCATCCAAGTATATCTCGAGTTTTCACACAGAAGATCCATGATCTCATTGGGATTTATACCGATGTTCCAGCTCCTGATATGGGAACCGGTCCTCAGGTTTTGTAAACATAATATCTTCTTGTACTTGTACTAAAGTTCTTATGTGTTGTTGTCTGAAATATAATGATGCCCTTATTTAACTAATAACAATGAACTTATTTAGTGTTATCTTTTGTTGTTGTTGACTTGGATAAGGAAATATATTTTACATAATATCATTATTCTCGGTCAAGATCTTCCGTCGTTGATTGAACACATCACCGGAGTCACCGAATTCGCCGTCGTTGGAGAGAAACCGATTTCGTCGGAGTCGCCGTCGTGAGAGAAACTGATTTCGTCGTGGAAGATCTATTTTCCTTTCTCGATGAAAATTGTATCTCAACTAACCTAGGGACATTAAGGTCATTAACCCTTTAGTAATATAGGTATTTATGAAAAAGTCCCCCTTCTTAAAGTAAATGTGAATTAGTATACCCAAGAATGTGTATTTATGCAATTCTCCCAATCTTCAGACTATTTTCAAAATCTATTTATTTCGGGAGTGATATATCTATGTGATATTTTATATTTTTACAATAATCCTTCTGTATATGGTAACCAAATATTAGTTTTGCAACTATTATCTTAAGGAAATTAAATGATTTTTTCCTTTAGTTTACAAGACTAAGATATTCTTATGCTCACCATATTCGGTTTATTGAATAGTAGCAAATTTTAATATTTTTCCTAATTTTAATTCATCATAAATTATATCATCTATTTTATATTTTAAGTTTCTTAATAATATCAGAATCCCCTATATATTATTTGGGAATCATTTAAAAAATTGTAACCTTAAGTTTGTATTAATTAAAAATAACCCCAATCCTATGTGACATATCTCTTTGCCTTCTAAATTCTATTCAACTTAATTCTCTAGCACCTTACATATACCATAGTTTAAACACATATTTACTAGAAAGATATTGGTCAAATATCTTATTAATATTAAAAATTTATTATTCATCATTTCCTTAAATAAAAGCTACGGAATTACCTAATGTGATTAAAAGCTATATGACAATTAATACTTTCAGTAATAAAGATTTTCTAACAATTTTTATACCCTCTACAATTTTTTGTTTAAATATTTTTATTAAAATAATTTACACAATTACATTATTTATATAAAAAATTATATTTTTGTATATACTGTATTTTGAATTTTTTTAAACGGGTATAAATTACTAAATTGTTAAATATCTCAAATAAACTTTTTGTGATCAATGGTTTAAATTTTTATTATAATAAGATACAAATAATTATAAAATACATGAGTAAGACGTCTTATTTAATATGTTTATATTAATACATATATATATATATAATTTAAATTAAATTACATACCATATAAAATACATACTTATATTTTGATATTTTCATTGAAAAATATTGAGAATTTAATATTTTAATTTTAAAATTTTCATTCAAGTTTTAATAGTTCAAAATTTTGTTATAAAAATATATTTATAAACATAAAACCTTATAATGATAAAATTAATTTACTAAACATTCATATTTAAAATATATTATAGATATTGTTAATGTCATTTAAATTTAATTGTATATAATATATGATGGATAAAATTGATTGGGTTGATTTATTTACCATAAATGATTGTTAATAAATAGGAATAATCGTTTGATTTAAATGCACACACCAAATCACCTATATATTAATTGAGGATCATTTTAAAAGTTATAACCTTTAGTTTGTACTAATTAAAAAAATTGTATCATATGTGGCAGTTCTCTATGAAATTCCACTTGGAAGAATTCTAGAGCACCTCAATTAAAGCATAGTTTTAAAACAAAGTCTCTTGTTCTCATATAAGACATATCAAACTAAATAACATATCAAACTAAATCTCATATATATTATTTTCTTAAATAAAACCTACAGAATTACCTAATGTGATTAAAATATATATGACTATTAATGAATTTAAATAATAAAGATTTGTTAACAATACGTATACTTTATATCATTTTTGTTTATTTTTTATTAATAAAATAAGTTACAAAACTACGCTAATCATATAAGAAAATTTTAGATTTTTTTATATATGTTGACAATCTCACATAAACTTTTTTGATCAAGGTCTAAATTGTTTTTTCTATAATAAGTTACAATGATATAAAATCATATAAATAAATAATTTTATTTTAATAGGTGTTATGTTTTAATATATATCTCACATAAACTTTAGTGATCAAGGTCTAATTTTTTTTGTGATCACTAAAACTGTTAACAATCTCACATAAACTTTTGTGATCAAGGTCTAAATTTTATTTTCTATAATAAGTTACAATGATATAAAATCATATAAATAAATAATTTTATTTTAATAGGTGTTATGTTTTAATATATATCTCATATCGTAATAAATAATTTTATTTTAAACATAATTATAATTTAAAATTTAACTTAAATTTTTTATAAAAACTATTTTTTATTTAAAAATTAATTTTTTAAAATATTATTTTCTGATATTACTAGACAAATAAATAAATTATATTAAATTCGTTTTGGAAAGTTTTATATTTTAAATGCGAATATTCTATCAACTGCCTTTTAACAAAGCATTAGGAACTTGATAATGTTCTACCAATTAAGCCATGTGACACTCCATTTATTTTCCATCTCTCGAACACTGAAAAGTGAAAAGATATATGAACCGGAACCATTAAATTATAACTTTTGATCTACAGTTCTAATTACAATTGTATCTGATCCTACGTATAGATAATTATATAAAAATTCCAAAATTTCAAATACATATACAAACATATGTAAATTTTAAATTTGTGAATACTAAAGTCTTGTATTTTAATTACATACACTCATACTCCTAGTGTTTATTAACGTGGAAACTCAATTAACTATTCACAACAACTTTAGACATTTCCATACTAAAATTCTTATACATGAATTACATAGATTGTGTTTTCCAATTTTTGTCAAAATACCAATTTATATTTTTTGAAATTTAAATTAAAGATTTTTTTTTTAAATGCCCTCAAATATATTATCAAAATTTGAAAAATAATTTTGGAACTTTTTTCCAAATACTTTGAATAAGTCTAAATGATTTTACATGGCCAGTGTAATGTTTGGATATCGAATTGTGCAGCCTGTTATATTTTAAAAGTATATGAATCAAAACCGGTTCATGTTTTTTTTAATTAACATGTGGGTGTCTAATATATGATGGATAAAATTAACTGGTTAATTTAAATTTAATTGTATATAATATATGATGAATAAAATTGACTGCGTTGATTTGATTACCATAATTGATCGTTAATAAATAGGAATAATCGTTTGATTTAAATGCACACACTAAATCTCCTATATACTAATTGAGGATCATTTAAAAAGTTATAACCTTAACTTTGTACTGATTAAAAAAAAATTGTAACTTATGTGGCAGTTCTCTATGAGATTCTACTTGGAAGAATTCTAGAGCACCTCAATTAAAACATAGTTTTAAAACAAAGTATGTTGTTCTCATATAAGACATATCAAACTAAATAACATATCAAACTAAATCTCATATATATTATTTTCTTAAATAAAACCTACGGAATTACCTAATGTGATTAAGATATATATGACTATTAATGATTTTAAATAATAAAGATTTGTTAACAATACGTATATTTTATATCATTTTTGTTTATTTTTTTATTATTAAAATAAGTTACAAAACTACATTAATCATATAATAAAATTTTAGATTTTTTTATATATGTTGTATTTTGAAATTTTCGAAACGAGTATAATAACTAAAACTGTTAACAATCTCACATAAACTTTTGTGATCAAGGTCTAAATTTTTTTTTCTATAATAAGTTACAATGATATAAAATCATATAAATAAATAATTTTATTTTAATAGCTGTTATGTTTTAATATATATATATATATATATATATATATATATGTATATCTCATATCCTAATAAATTATTTTGATTTTAAACATAATTATAATTTAAAATCTAACTTAATTTTTTATAAAAATAATTTTTTATTTAAAAATTAATTAAAATTTCACTAAATTTTTTAGAAAAATTATATTTTCTTTAAAAATTAATTTTTAAAAATATTATTTTCTGATATTACTAGACAAATAAATAAATTATGTTAAATTCGTTTTGGAAATTTATATATTTTAAATGCGAATATTCTATCAACTGCTTTCTAACAAAGCATTAGAGAACTTGATAATGTTCTACCAATTAAGCCATGTGACACTCCATTTATTTTCCATCTCTGGAACACTGAAAAGTGAAAAGATATATGAAGCGGACCCATTAAATTATAATTTTTGATCTACAATTCTAATTACAATTGTATCTGATCCTACGTATAGATAATTATATAAAAATTCTAAAATTTCAAATACATATACAAACATATGTAAATTTTAAATTTGTGAATACTAAAGTCTTATATTTTAATTACATATACTCATCTGCACAAGACGCATGTTTTATCCTAGTGTTTATTAACGTGGAAACTCAATTAACTATTCACAACAACTTTAGACATTTCCATACTAACATTCTTATACATGAATTACATAGATTTTGTTTTCCAATTCTGTCAAAATATCAATTTATATTTTTTGAAATTTAAATTAAAGATATTTTGTAATTGCCCTCAAATATATTATCAAATTTTGAAAAATAATTTTGGGACTTTTTTCCGAATACTTTAAATAAGTCTAAATAATTTTACATGGCCAGTGTAATGTTTGGATAACGAATTGTGCAGCCTGTTATATTTTAAAAGTATATGAATCAAAACCGGTTCATGTTTTTTTTAACTAACATGTGGGTGTCTAAGACGTGTGGAGTGATCCAAATTAATCTCCAAAAGGAAATGCAACCACGGATGAACTCTTTTTCTGAGTATTTAAATGAATCAATTATAACCTCATATCAACATGGTCATACGAATATAGTGTAGAGGATTTATTTCAAATTCGGGTTGCTTAATTCCCCAAAACGGTGCATGATTTAAATGGAATCGATAAAAAATTACGGCTTCAAATGGGATGAATTTAATTATTTTAGTATCTCTGATAAAAGGATAACCTATGATGTATTTTTAATTAAATATTTATAACCTAAAATATTCTGCGTTTTGAAAGCGCAGATCAAATTCTAATTATTTAAAAAGAAATTATGGATTGTAAGTCTATACTTACTTACCTATGAGAACACCAATCATGCATGAACCACGTTAATATTATGAAATTAGAAATATATCTAGAATAAATAGGGTGAATTAGTTAAACAACAATAATATTAAGAAACTAACCATATAATAAAGTAGGATTGAGAATGTGAATTATCGTAAATACATATGGTTTTTTCTCTCTATGTGTGTGAAATGTGATATATCAATACTATTAAAATAGAAACACTTTTTATTTAATTGCAAGTAGTCTACCTCAAAACATTACATTTATATAATTGTATGTTATGTTACATACACTACAAGAAAAATGGGCTTTACTAGCGGACGAAAAACGCTATCTACCGATTCAACAGCGGTTTAAGGAACGTTGTATCATCGCCCGTCATAGTAGATACGACACATTAGATAACACTTTTTCGCGATGCTATCTTTTCTTCCGAATCGATAGCGCTTTTTTATTTGCAATAGTAACCTTTTTAATAGCATGTTATTAATGTTATTAGTTATATTATTAACAGCGTTTTGGAGAAGTTATATTTAATTCATATATAGCAATTAGTATTTCATGCTATATATATTTTATTTTGAAATTATAGCAGCTAATATTGATGCTATTATATAGCATATTTAAATAATTATAATATTTATATATTTCATTTTATAATTTATATATATTTATTTATTTTTATATATACTCGATTTTTTGTTTGTCAGACATTATATTAAACAACATAAACTTAAAAGATTCAACATTAAAACATTCTTGTCAAATATTACAAAAGGAGAGAAATCAACATTGGTAGTTCAAAGTATGCTGCAACTAGCATAATAGCATAACAAGTTCAAAAGCAACAGATCTTTCTTACATTAANTATTTATTTATTTTTATATATACTCGATTTTTTGTTTGTCAGACATTATATTAAACAACATAAACTTAAAAGATTCAACATTAAAACATTCTTGTCAAATATTACAAAAGGAGAGAAATCAACATTGGTAGTTCAAAGTATGCTGCAACTAGCATAATAGCATAACAAGTTCAAAAGCAACAGATCTTTCTTACATTAAAACAAGCTTGTCATTTGGCCAAGCGACCGTGCTTCCAATTGCATCACCAATGAATTCAATTTCTGAGTTTGGCCTCCACACTCGTGCCCCATGGAACTCAGAAACTGTTGGAATAAGCTTGAAGAAAAAAGGAAACTTGAGAAATAAGTTAATGATAATTCTCTTGAGTTATAGAATAGGAAAATATCTATTTGTGATTCCTAATGAGTTTAGGAAATATAGAGATATATATATAAGGAGGTGCATATGATGTTGCATAACTTATGAGATGAGAGATGAGTCTTTGTGATTGTGTGAGAGCTTAAGGTTTTTGAGAGAGTTTTCCTTAAGAGAGTTTGTGACTTGAGTTCTTGAGTTTTGAGTGATTTTCTCAAGAGATTAATAAGAGAGTTATTCTTATTATTGATATAAATCGAGATTCTATATTTGGTATCAGAGCTCTTACGAGCCATGCGACCGACTGATGTTCTGATATTCTATGGTGAAGATCCGGAGAGGTTTGCTGAGTGGATCGATGCGTGTGTTGAGTGGATCTGTGCGTTCGTAGCTCACAACTTCACCGATTTCGAAACAAGACAGTTTTCATATGGGTTCATTGAAGGTGATGCTCTGTCATGTTATGGAGGGGAGATCTCACGGTCTGGGTTTAGTAGATGGGATGATCTGAAAGTCAGCTTACTCAATTGGTTTAGTGAGTCTGAGGAGGAGCAGCTAGAACAAGCTAACTTGATTGATAGTTTGAAAAAGATTAGTCAACTTCTGAGACGTTTTAAACAAAGATGGAAGGAAAAAGAGGATGCAAAGAGATCTCAGGAGGAAAAGATGTTTGGATCAGATGACGCAAAACATGTCAAGAACGATTACGGAGGAGACGTTTTGAATATGTACTCAAATAATATTATTCTAGATGTGAAGAGTGGTATGTTGATTATGGGTTATACATCAATAGTGCAAGAAAAGGATGATCCAAAAACTGATTCCAAATCTGCTGTGATCAAACCTAAGTCTGAGTCAGACAAGCACGGGAAGAAAGAGAAAGGAACATCTACTGCACCACAAAGAAAAGAAACGGTTGATAAAGAGTTATTGCAGGCTTTTAAATTGTTTGACCATGCGAGAACAACTATGCATAGCTTGGAATATTTGCTATCTCACCGAAAGATCAAGTTTTCGTTGTTTGCTGAATCGCTTCTCGAGATGTTGCAGTATCAAATAGGTACTAGTATCTTTGATATTCTCAAGAAATTACATGTAAAATCTGTGAGAAAAGGAAATCAAAGAAAGAAGCGTGAAGAAGAATTATTTACCAAGCAAAAGGAAGCAAAAGAACAAAATAAGCGTGAAGAGACCGACAAGGAAACCACAGTTACAACTGAATCCGTTCCTGGACAGAGAGTGGCTTTAGGTCGTGTGTTCTCAACTGATCCAGCAGAAAAGGTGCATTTCGTCCCTTTAGGTCCCAATGCTTCTAAGGTTTGGGTAGAGGTTTCTATAGAATCTCGATTTATATCAATAATAAGAATAACTCTCTTATTAATCTCTTGAGAAAATCACTCAAAACTCAAGAACTCAACTTACAAACTCTCTTAAGGAAAATTCTCTCAAAAACCTTAAGCTCTCACACAATCACAAAGACTCATCTCTAATCTCATAAGTTATGCAACATCATATGCACCTCCTTATATATATCTCTATATTTCCTAAACTCATTAGGAATCACAAATAGATATTTTCCTATTCTATAACTCAATAGAATTATCATTAACTTATTTCTCAAGTTTCCTTTTTTCTTCAAGTTTATTCCAACATTCTCCCCCTTAAGGTTGAACTCATCTTCACACACTTCATGTACACCAATTATTAGCCTCACTTCTTCGTGCTCAACTTTACTCAATCCATATTCAACACATTCTCTTATAACGATTTTTGCACATGTTGTATAGATTGTTTCAAGCAAATCCCACAGCCATGCATCATCAGTGCTTGACACGCTCTTGCCATTTTCTAGGTCAACTCAATGACCACTATCACTTTCTCCAACAATTGGTATCTCAGAAGTTGAATGTATCTTTATTGTAGTTCCTTGTGATTCTTTGGATCTTTGCATATCTCGGCTTAACACGTTACGTGTATTTGTTGCAATCTTGAAAATCTTCACAAACTCCTTACATGTTGACAAAAGTTGACTTCCTTGAAGGAATGCAAAAATCACACGAGACTTCAGTGGAACTTTTGTTGATAAGAACTCTCCATTTATTATTTCTTTTGTCAACCCATAAGAACACGTATCATTCAAAGACTCAAAAACTTTGTCATCGAAGACAAGATTTATGGTGTTGGCAACTTCTTCACCGTACACGTCTTTTGTTTGTTCAAGTTGCACATATTTAACCACGTGAAAACTAACTTCATTAACGTTGTCTTGAACCTGACCATCATTGACTCCATATTCAATTTGACCTTCATTACAGTTTTCAACTTCTTTCAGTTTTCTCTTTTCTATCTGGTGATACCAGTTAGCTTCTGCTTGTAGAGCTCCAACTGCACACAAGTCATCCACAACTATGACTAGAAGGTCCTTCTTTTGATACAATGACGGTTCTTTACACACTTCTAACCACGACTCCTCATTTATTATCATCACAAAATGTTCACACTCTGTTTCTGAGATAAGAACATAATCATTCATATACGCTGACCTCTCACTTACTCTCGTTGATATCTTTAACTGAGGCTGAGACCATTCTTTTTCTTCATCACCATTGCTATTATTCTCAACAATCTCACCAACCGTATTGTCAATACTTTTTTCTTCTTCTCTGTCTAATTCCTCGTTCGTCATGTTTCTCTCGCCTTCATAAAACTTTATGCTCACAGTTGTTTGCTGATCTTGATAAGTCGTGAACACCTGAGAATTCTTTGTCGGTATAGCCATGTTCCTCGGAATAACTTTCGTCATCACGCATCCCACTGTCTCAATACCGATTTTTAACGGCGCAACATCAAACATATGGTTAGTTTCTTCTTTAAGTAAATAAAAATTCAAAACTTTTATCAATCCCCTAGCTTTGTTATCTTTGGCAAGTATTGCACCAGTGAGTAGCTTCAAAAATATATCATCGGTTCTAACTCTCGTCGGTTCAGATGAAACAATCTTGTAAATCAAGGTGACTGAATCTACGAGATGACAAAGCTCATCAAGACATGACACAACGATATCTTCTTTATCTTCTGACCATAAAGCAGCTTCCAAGTGCTCCACACATGATATCACTCCTTCATTGTACGATATAGCAGAAGAAACCTTGGGTAAAGCAAAAATCTCGAGGACGCTTTCATCCACCAACTTTTCCTTGAGATCATTACAGTATATCAAGCCCACAGTCTCTACATAGATCTCAATGTTATCACACTCGCTAATCTCTACCATATGAGAAACTCCTTTCTCTCTTCTAAAGCTCATTGTGGACATGATCTCGGGACCATTGATTGAGAAACACAGTGCACCGGTGGTGTTAGCAACAACACAAGCAAGTACTGTCTTCCCAGAGCCAGAAGGGCCATAAAGTAGGATTCCCTTGGGATGCTTAACACTGATGGACTCAAACCGTTGTGGATGCCCGTTGTGGATGCCTTAATGGGAGTTCAACAATTTTCTTAATATGAGCCAAGATATTTCTAACGCCGCCAGCATCATCATAACATACTTCATCTAACCTCTCATGTTTATCTCTACCTCTATCTTCCTTCCAATACTTATCAGACCAGTCTCTATCTCTCCGATCCCTCGGTAAGAAACTTCTATCAGTCTTCTCCATGACAGAGCTTACATCTTCTTTTCTATCAGTTCCGACTTCAGTTACAGGACCAACAAAGCCACTAGCCTTCTCACTGTTCTCTTCATTCTCTTCCGCCTCTTCTGCAGTTTCTACTGTTCCATAGCTTTCCCCAGGGTCTCCTTCACGATCCTCTTCAGGGTTTTCCTCTGGGTCTTCATTAACTTCGTCATCCACCTCATCCTCCTTATCATGATTATCCACTTCTATTGTAGCATCTTCATCACTAGCTCTGTTAGGGTTTATAGTGTTTTCACTGTTGGCTACCCTTTCCTTAGCTGAATTTCTCTCGTTATTCTTCTCAGAGTTATTACAGTCCAAGAGAGCGCACTTCTGTTTACCACCTTCGCTGCTACAACCACTGCTGTTACTACCACTCTACAACGAAAGACAGTAACAAAGACAATCAACACAATCATCGTTGAATCCAACTATCATCTAAAAAGAAGTTCATACACCAACAAGAATCACACTACTTTAGTTAAGTAATAAATAAGAAGTTTCAGAAACATACCTGAATAGAATTCTTGTTTGATTCTTTTGGTGAATCTGCATCAGGTAGTAGTATCTTATCGATAGGCCATGCAATTTTCCCATGTAGAACATCACCCATCTTGGTCATTTTAGGAGTAGGTCTCCAAATAAAAGCATCAGGTTTCACAACCACATCCACTCTAAGAATTGCAGCATTTGGTCCAAGTGGTACTTGGTTCACTAGTTCAACAAGATCGGTCGACAATAATACGCCCTCAGCAATTAATTCTGCTTCTGATTTCCAGTAGTCAAAGATTTGCACTTTTCCAAAAGTCGCATCAGTAGGCTGAATCATTAAAAAAGATTAATTTCAGTACTCATGTATTCAATGTATATTACGTAAGATTTTAACAATATATAATTACCTCTGATCCGTTGATGTTACCATTGTTTGATAAATTAATATCATCGTCCAGGATTAGCTTATCAGCTGGCCATGCAATTTTCACTCTAACCGCCTGAGCAAGCCTAGCACAAGTTGCTGTAGGTCTCCATATAGATGCTGTTTCTACTGAGACAGACTTCACTACTACAGCAGCCGCATTTTGACCCAATGGAATTCGACCAATCTTATAATAGGGTTCACTAGAGTGGTATTCTCCTTCAGCAACAACGACATCATCATTCGAAACCCAATCAAGTAACTGGCACCTTATTCCTCCCTTGCTAATATCACTAACTTCAGAACTAGAGCGATACTCGTTATTTTTCTAACACATACAAAAATAAACAAGATTCTTAAGACGAGATAGCACTTAAAAGGCTATATTGTCAAAACTCTATTGTAAGGAACTTACCTTTTGGCCGGCTAAGTCTTTGACCACATTTTTCAAATCTTCAATCTTGTTGACTAGTTCTGCTTGCGTATCTTGAAGCTTCTGAACATGGGAGTCTCTCGCATGTAAGAATGCCAACTTGGTTGCAGTAACCCCTCTCCCCATCCCCCTAATTCTTCCTGGTTTATCCTTTCCTAGAACCTGAGTGACAGCATCTTCACCGACATTATCTGAACTTGACCCCATTTCACTGTCAATTCTCTTAATCTTCTTCTGCATTAACATATATAACACCTGTTGTAAATTGTCCTCATACTAACAAAATTGCAAGTAAATTAAAATCAATGAAATAAAGTTATCTTACTATTTTTTCTGCAAATTCTTGACTCACAGGTCTTCCATCAGAATGCGTGTGACCAGCGACCCAAACCTTTGTTCTAGTTACCTTTCTAGGATCACTACTGTTTTTCCTCTACAAATTATTTGAATTTGTTGTCAGCAATTAAGTCATTTCTAATTCCAAAGGTTTGGAATTTGCAAACATACCATCTCATCTGCGAGTCGAATCATCCCTTTACGGCTAGTGGTATGAGGAATTTGGCCCTTCCTGAATTCCCTGTATTTATCACTTTGTTCCTAAACAAGCACATAAAAATTTCAGTTAGTTAATATTAATACACACAGACTCTAATCAATCCACATTTTATATTACCTTAAACGCTGTAGTACATCTTCCTTTAACCCAATTGTTCCACGCAGTCGCAGATTGTATGTTGCTGGGCTTAATTATCTGTAGTTGAGCCTTGTTCTTCGTAGCTCTGACTTTCGAAGACAAACTAGATTTAGAGGCCCTCCACAAACAACCCATCTGGTTAAAAACAACATCCTTTTGCCATTCGTCTTTCAAGTTGAATCTTCCCTGTTAAAGAATTTGAAGTTAGTAAAAGGCTTACTACATTAATTAGATTTGAAAGAGTTTGAATAACTTAACCTGAATTTCCTCCCACAAAACGTCTTTTGTTTTCTCATCGAGATGTCTCCAGTCGTCTAGAAGTACCGGGACATGCTCTCTCACGAGAGGACCTAGGAAAGAAGATAGTGTAACTGATCCACTACCAACATGCTCACCTAGAGCATTAAATTCCACTTCGACCTTGTCCTCTATATGCTTAGCTACTTTGCGCATTTTTGTTGGCCCTCTAGTCTTCTTGACTGTGTTATCCGACTGCTCTGTCTGTGTCTGTCTCTGGGGCTCCGACTGTTCTTGTTGTGATGGTGGTTGTGTTTCATCGTCGTCATCTTCAGGTTCTGTTTCATGAGGTCATGTTTCATCCACACCTTCATCTTCAGGTTCTGTTTCATGAGGTCCAGTTTCATCCACACCTTCATCTTCTCTGTTTCATGAGGTCCAGTTTCATCCACACCTTCATCTTCAGGTTCAGTTCCTTGAGGTCCAGTTTCATCGACTTTTTCATGTTCTGTTTCTTCCAATTCCTGATGATTTGTTTCTTGTTCTACGTCTTCTGAGTGATAGTCTTCGTCCAGGGTCGGGATCTTAGCGTTTTTCTTGGGTTTTTTCTGAGCTAAAGAAACCTCAGGACTAACATCAAGACCGGCTTGGCGTTTACTGCGACGACACTTCTCTGTAACAGATTTCGAGTTCATTGTACCAAATTACCTGAAACAAAAACAAACTCATCATTATTCATATATTAGTTGACCCTCACAGTCATTCCTAGCACAGAAACTCTCGTCATCGGATGATTGATCTCCCATATCTTCTTCATGCTGGACTGCTAACGTTGTAGAACAACTATCTTCTTCTGTCTCTAACTCATGATACCCTCGTGGTGGTGCTCTCATCACTACATACCAAGGAGAGCTATCTCCCTCTCTAGAGTAGAACACTTGTTTAGCTTGCAAAGGCATAATGTACGGATCGTTTGCAAATGGTGACTGGTTCATATGGAGATTCACAAGTGTGAAACCGTCTTCCTCTTTAAGTCCCATACCTTTATGAGCCCAACTGCACTTAAACAGAGACACTTGAAACATGTGATAGTCAAGCAAAATGATCTCCTTTATCACGCCATAGTATGTTACTATATCAGCCTGTTGCCTCGCATCTTTGGCACTAGCTCTACACATCGAAAAGGCTTCATATGCTACTCCACTGTTTTGTGTCTTCCTCTGCATATCGTCTGTGTGGTATCGATTGCCATTAACTACAAATCCCTTGTAGGTGTGAGCAATATTTCTTGGTGCAAAAGCAAGCCATCTCAATCTTTGCGAATGTTCCTTGGAGTTGTTTGGTATCTGAAAAGGAAACATATCAGAATATATACATACAGATTTATTAATACAAACAAAAATTAATCATACCTTCTCTTTAATCCACTCTGAAAACCTTTCTGTATGATACTTCCATAAGATGGTTTCATTTTTTGCACATCTTACATCCGTATGTTGAAGTTCTTCTAAATGCATCCTGTATATTGATTAAGTTAGTATGAGAGAAGATAAAGACACATGTAAAAATCTTTGGAGTTTTAACTTACTGAACATAAGGGTCGATCACTGCAGTATTCATGAGGATATACCAGTGAGCAACTTCTCTCTCTTTGTCAGTAAGAGTCACTTCTGTTGCTTTATGCAGCGTTCGGCCTTCAAGAACATTCTCAGTCGTCTCAACATCTTCGTTTCTTGTCATTGCTTCTTCAACTGGAACAGATTTCTGCAGGAACTCTATACAAAATGCAAGGCATTCACCAGCCAAATAACCCTCAGCCATACAAGCTTCTGGTTTTGAAAAATTCTTGACATAAGCTTTTAATGTCTTCATATACCTACGAATGAAAATATAGGATATCGTCAGTACCATATACATATAGTAGCAGTTAATTGTCTCTAGATGCAGTGGAAGATTACCTCTCAAAGGGGTACATCCACCTGAAGTGTACAGGGCCACCCAATCGTGCTTCTCTTGCTAGATGGAGTGGAAGATGAAACATGATATCATACAGAGTTGGAGGAAAGTATCTCTCTAGCTGACACATTGTCTCCACAATTTCTGCTTCTAGTTTAATAATCTTCTCTGGATCAATGATGCGTTGACACAGTCTGTTGAAGTAACTGCATATCCGAGTCACTGCAAGACGAGGACCTCGTGGAAGTAGACCTCTTAACGCAACCGGTAACAGATTCTGCATTAGAACATGATGGTCATGTGACTTCATGCCGCCAATAGAGGGAGGATCGAGTGAGACACAATTGGAGATATTGGCACAATAACCGTCAGGGCCTCTGAAGTTCGATAACCTTCTACAGAATATTTTTTTTTCTTCCTTAGAAAGCCAATACGCAGCTGGAGGCAAGTAAGTCTTCTTCCCCCTAATTTCAGTATGCAAGTTGCTTCTAATACCCATGTCTTCTAAATCTTTTCTTGCTTTGAGGCCATCCTTTGATTTCCCACTATGCATCAGAATATATACCAATGCATCAGAGACATTCTTCTCCACGTGCATAACATCTATGTTATGCCTAACAGGCATATCCTGCCATATATTTTACAAGTCTTTATGAGAACAATTATTATAAATAAACAAGAGAAGTAAAATGTTTAAAAAATACCTTCCAATCAGGTAAGTCAAATAAAATTGATTTCTTCTTCCACCGCCAGAGATCATCATCTTCTGTGTACTCGTCAGATGAAACAACGTCATCCTCATCTCTTGTTGTCCTTTTTCGTTTACTCTTCTTACTTAATTTTTTCCCAAAGTCGTTTTTAAAGTCCTTAAGACTATCACAGATTTCAGCACCACTCTGAATCCTATTTGCAGTACCAAGCTCCACCGTGTTGTCAAACCATCTTTTCCTTCTTCCATAAGGATGATTAGGCATGAGACGCTTCCTGTTCCCCAAATAAACGTGTTTACGACTAAACTTTAGCCACCTATACGGTGTATCCTTGCCACAGACATTACAGGCTTGCTTCCCCTTCACTTTACAGCCAGCTAATGTACCTAAACCAGGATAGTCAGTGATACTCCACATCAACATAGCTCTAAGATTGAAAGTCTCCTTCTTAAACGAATCATACACTGCCATACCTTCTGTCCACAAACTCTTCAGGTCCTCTATCAGTGGCTGGAGATAGACGTCAATGTTGTTGGGCCAGGTATCAACATTGTCAACATAATGTTCTCAGATTTCATGCACTGAGTCGGACCCATGTCGTAGTTGACTAAGAGAACAGGCCATGTGCTATACTTGGTGTTCTGGAAGGAGAACGGATTCATGCCATCAGTAGAGATACCTAGTTTTAGGTTTCTTGCTTCAGCAGCAAACTCCGGCTATTTTCTGTTAATCTGACTCCAAGTCACTGAATCCACTGGATGTCGCATAGTTCCATCGTCAGAAGCATTTGTGGAATGCCAACACAAGTCCTCCGCAAAACGCTTTGATCTAAACATTCTTCTAAACCTGTCTTTTATCGGAAAATACCTAAGCACCTTAGCCGGAATTCCTTTCTTCTCTTCACCAGTATGCTTATCCTTCTCCCATCTTGATTCACTGCATCTTGGACAGCGACCGAATCCTCATACTGCTTTCTGTACAAGATACAGTCGTTCTTGCAGGCATGGATGACATCATACCCAAACCCAAACTGTTTCAGAAACTTCTTAACCTCATCTGTAGAATTAGGTAGCACATTCTCCTTCGGAAGCATGTCATGAATTAACGCTAATAACTGATCAAAATATCTCTCAGACATCCCACTTTTGACCTTAATCCTGTAGAGTCTCATGATCGCAGCAACCTTCGTGTATTTAGCACAGTGAGAGTACAACGGAGTTTCTGCATCCTCTAATTTTTTTCTGAACTCAGCTTCTTCTGGTCTGTCAATAGCCGCAAACGCCTCTGCACTCTCCTGCTGAGCTGACTGATGCTCTTCACTTGCCATGAAAACTGTTCTAAACAACTCATACGGCTCATTCTCACAGGAGTTGATATCACATGGATTATCAGGCCTTATATCTCCGTGTTTAGACCAGAATTTTAAAATCTTGTACTTCGGATCCATCCCTCTAATCACAAGATGCTCGAGAACTGTATCACTAGACTGATGGCAGACATTGCGGCAATCAACACAAGGGCAGAACATTTCAGCTGGAACACCTAAACGGCTCGATGAAGAAGACACAAAGTCACTGGCTCCTTTCTCATACTCAAGGCTATTCATGTTGAGTAACCACAAGTGAGAGATACAGAGTTTAGCATAATGAGATACACAAAACGAGAAATTAAAAGAGTGTGAAGTGAAGTAATTACCTTGGTAACCAAACCCAAGATTTATCCATGTTTCAGCTCCAAACAAAGTTTACATACAAGATTTAACTTTATCAACCCACAAAGAACAAAACAAAGCAAAAGTTCTTAAATGGAATTGTTTTGTTACTAATTTTACCTGATAGATGTCAAAGCCTTTGATTTAACCTAGCTATAAAAGAAGACAATGGTGTTAATAAACCCAGAAAATTAAAATCTTCATCGACAAACGTAAAGAGCACAAAAACGATACCTTAATCGAAAACTTTGGAACAAAATCTCCCTGCATCAGAGAGCATAAAAACGAATCAATTAAACATGCAATTAAATCACTATTACGAAAGAGATAAACGGTTAACAATCGGATTTGGAGACAATGAGAGAAAACCCCAGTTCACCTTCGACTGATTGGAGATGGATTTCTAGCAGAGGAGATGTGACTTTGCCGATTCTGGATGAGATAAGTAAATGGCTTGATAATTGAGAGTGAGATTTTATGTGAACTAGATTCAGAGATATGAGAGGTTTTGGTTTCAGATTATCGATCGAATGGAGGAAATGGGGGAGACACAAACGAGAGATGGGATAACCCTAATTTTTGGGGGTTTCTATTTTTTTATTTGGAGCTTAATTGATTTTAGGAGCCAAAAAATTTACAAGTGTCGCGGGCATTACCGCGCTAAGTAAAGATAACAGTTTTTATGTTGCTTTGCTATAATACATAAGCGTCTCCTTCAAAACCGTACACTTATTTTAATTTTTTTAAGATGACATTCGAACATAGCGTCTCGTAAAAGGCAAACGCTATTTTTAAGACACGGGTATCAAAAACATAGCATAATCGTAAAAAACGCTATTCTGGTACGCTATTAAAACCCATTTTTCTTGTAGTGATACAACAAACTTAGTTATTATTAAATAAACACATAATATTAATATAATATTTAAATATATTCAAAATAAGATATCAAAAAGATACTCTTAACTACTTTTTCAGTTACATTTTAACAATATCTTTAATATATTTTTATTTTAAAAATAAATATTTATTGTTTTAATATTATTTTAATAATAAAAAAGGTAAAATAATATTAAATTAAATTACAAATGAATATTTCCTCATTTTGATTTATAGAATAAGGAATAACCTTCTATAATAATTATATATAAAATATTTCATATTTTTAGTTTCCAATTACACTAAATAATAATTATAATATAAATTAATCTACTTTATAAATTATAAACTAAATGAATTACATTTAAAGAATAACAAAATACTACCATAAGATATTTAAAAAAGAAATAATTATATATTTTAATATACATATCTAAATTAAAATATTAGGATATAAAAAATAAGATTTAACTATATGTAATTGATACACAAATTAATAATAAACAAATTCTTAAAACCTTCGTCAATACATAATAATATAATTATAATAGATAACCTTTTAAAATCGTTTATATATATATATATATATATATTTTATAAAATAAATATTAATAATAGCTATTATTAATATTTAACTATATGATGAAACATGTTATTACTGATATTTTTATGCTTATAATTTTACGAGTTATTCAAATAAACAGAAAAAATATTTATCAAATATAATATTAATTTAACAAAATATAAAATAGAATTTAAGTTATGCTTGGGAGTTTACGTAACTATTGGGATACGGGTCAAATATTTTGAATCAAAGCTAATTTATATGACATCATAGGTGTCATAATTTGTAAATAGACATGTTTATAAATATGGATCAGATTCAAATATAACATGTCGGGTTTGGTTCTAATTTGTACATATCCTAAAACCGATAAAGTAACCATATATCATTCGGATTCGGGTTATATTGGTTTGGAAACTGAATATTTAAACTAGACACTAGTAAAATTCTGCCGCATAGCCATGAAGAAGCCACTACAAAACCGTGGCTAAACGGTAAAAACCACGACACAGCCACGCAAGAGCCACGAAATAAAAAAAGCCACGAAACATAAGGAAATAAGCCACGAAATACCCACGAAATAAATTCATGGCCTATAAAGCCACGATACCAGCTACGATTTCTTCGTGGTAAAGCCCAAAAGCCACGCTTTGGCCACGAAAACTAATAGTGGCATATCATTTTTTCCTGCCGACATAAGAAGCCACGAAGATGCCACAGTTTCATCGTGGCTTTGTTGTGTTTTGGTATTTTGTGCCGACATAGACCGGCTAAAGCGAGTTAATCACGTTTATTTTGTGGCTTTTTCGTGGTTTAAAGGTGATTTTTATCTTAGCCACAGTTTTACAGTGGCTCTGTCGTGGCTCTATTTAATAATCAAACCTACTCGAGGAAAAGATTCAACTCATTATTCTCTCTCAAAATTTTAAAATACACTATGTCCTTCTACTTTGAATCAAGAGAATGGATGGATGAAAGGTTTGATCCAGGAAGTAATTTTGTTTCTGAAGTCTTCATTGGAGGTATTAATGCATTTCTT
>CAKOAT010067600.1:77747-111484 GCA_932364175.1 Eruca vesicaria subsp. sativa | reverse complement strand
ACTAGCTCGCCTTCGTGAAATCTGCGGTTACGTACGTTTGCGTTATAGTACTTGGCGGCCGCTTGCTGATAATTTTGAATTCGAACGAGTGCCTGATCCCGCCGTTCGTTAATCAGGTCGAGTTCGTCGAGAAGCATTAGGTTGTTTGCCTCTTCTCTTTCTGGGAGCAGTCTCCTACGTACTCCTGGGAATTCGACTTTTGCGGGAATCATGCATTCCGTTCCGTATACGAGGGCGAAAGGAGTTTCGCCCGTTGCTCGCCTCGGGGTTGTGCGGTGCGACCACAAAACTTCTTCGAGTTCTTCGGCCCATTTTCCCTTTTTGGCGTCGAGGCGTTTCTTGAGACCGTCGAGGATAGTTTTATTAATAGTTTCGGCTTGTCCGTTGCCTTGAGGATATCTTGGAGTTGATTTTGTCAATCGTATTTTCCATTTTTCGCAAAAAGCTTCGAATCTAGTCGAGATAAACTGGGATCCGTTATCCGTCACGATTTCGTATGGTACTCCATGTCTACAGACTATGTTCCTCCATACGAAACTTTCTACCTGAGCGTCTTTGATGCTTGCGTAGGAGTCGGCTTTGACCCATTTAGAGAAGAAATCGGTCAGGACCAGAAGGAAGCGTTTTTGTTTTGACGCGTGCATTGGCCCGACTATATCCATCGACCACCGCATGAACGGGTATGGCGCCGAGATAGATGAAAGGACCTCGGCGGGTTGGTGAATAGTCGGAGCATGCCGCTGACATTTCTCGCATTTTCGCGAAAAATCCTCGCAATCTTTTACCATCGTCGGCCACAAATATTCGTGGCGCTTGATTTTTATTGCGAGGGATCTCCCGCCATAATGGTTTCCGCAAGATCCGGAATGCACTTCCTGCATAACCCGCCGCGCTTTCTCCCCTTGCACGCAACTCATCAGTGGTCCGGAGAGCCTCCATTTGTAAAGTTCTCCGTCCATTACGACGTACCGTGCGGCCTGGGTTTTTATCTTTCGGGCCGCCCATTTTTCTGACGAAAGTTCTCCGTTGGTTATGTATGCGAGGATTGCTTCCATCCACGGCCACAAATAATCGTAGTCCTGCGATCAAGGCCTCATACTCGGCTTCGTTGTTTGAAGTGTGGAAAATCAATCGGAATGACTGTTCCAATACTTCTCCCATTGGGGATGCAAGTCGGATGCCAATCCCAGAACCTTGTTTGGACGAGGATCCGTCAACGTACAAGATCCAGGTCGAGTTCGGCTCTTGGTTGGACGTACTTCCCGTCGGGAGTTCCACTATGAAGTCTGCGAGCACTTGTGATTTCGAGCAAGTCTTTGAGCGATATTCAATATCGTACTCGCTCAGCTCGATCGCCCATTTTGCCAACCTTCCCGATTGGCTGGGACTGTGCAAAATGGTGCGGAGAGGGAATGAAGTGGGAACGACGATGGTGTGACATTGGAAATACGGTCTAAGTTTCCTTGCGGACATGACCACGGCCAAAGCCAATTTCTCCATCATCGGATATCGCGTCTCCGCGTCCAGTAGTGTCTTACTTACGTAAAAGATCGGCTTTTGTTCGCCGCGTTCTTCCCGGATAAGGACGCCACTTACGGTGGTCGTTGATACTGCGATATAGAGGAATAATGGTTCTCCTTCTACGGGTTTCGCGAGTACTGGCGGGGTAGCTAGGTAATGTTTCAGCTGTTGGAAAGCCTTCTCGCACTCCTCTGACCATTCGAACTTTTTGTTTCCCTTTAATGTCTCGTAGAAAGGTAGACATTTGTCTGTTGATCGCGAGATAAAACGGTTAAGTGCTGCGACCTTGCCGGTCAGTCTTTGTACTTCGCGTTTCGTCCTGGGAGAGACCATCTCTATTAGCGCCGTGATTTGTTTCGGGTTAGCCTCGATTCCGCGGTAAGTGACGAGGTACCCTAGAAATTCTCCAGACGCAACGGCAAACCAACACTTTGCCGGGTTCAACTTCATGTTATGAAGGTTGAGCCTCTCGAAACATTCCTGGAGGTGTATGACGTGGTCTTGCTCTTTGAGCGATTTCACGAGCATATCGTCGATGTACACTTCCATTGTTTTTCCGAGTTGTTCGGAGAACATTCGGTTGACGAGTCGTTGGTAAGTCGCGCCAGCATTCTTTAGACCGAAANGCCTCGACTAAGCGATCAATGTGCGGCAGCGGATAACTATCTTTCGGACACGCTTTATTGAGATCGGTGAAATCGACGCAGACTCGCCATTTTCCGTTCTTTTTCTTTACGACAACGGGATTGGCGAGCCAGTCAGGATATCGAACTTCTGTGATCGATCCTACTTTGAGGAGTCTGTCGACTTCGCTGTTCACCGCTTTGGCGCGTTCCGGCCCCAGTTTTCGTCTTTTTTGTTTGACGGGTTTGGATGTCGGGTCAACGTTAAGTTCATGACATGCGATGTTTATGTCGATCCCTGGCATATCTTCCGCAGTCCAAGCGAACGTATTCAAGTTTTGTTTCAGACATGTCAGGAGTTCGACTTTTAAGGTCTCACTCAGGTTCGCACCGATTTCGACGCAGCGTTCTGGAAAATTCTCGTCGATGCATACCGAGATGACGGGTTCGCAGGTTGGTTCACGTTTACCTTCCAAAGCCTCGGCCGCTCGCAACTGCCAGAAGAGTTCCGTTTTATCTTGCTCTGGGGCGTTGTCGAGGGACGTTGACTTCTTTTTCTTTTTGGAGGAGATATCGACCGGCAGATTTTTTCGTTTTAAATCCGCGGCGTAGCAAACCTGCGAGGTTCTTCGATTTCCCCATATAGTCTCGATCCCATTCGGAGTCGGAAACTTGAGACACATATGGTATGTTGACGGAATCGCTTGCATCGAATTTAACCACGGTGTTCCTACGATTGCGTCGTAAGACATAGGTCGGTCGACGACTTCGAATTCGACGTTTTTCACTATGCTCCCGGTGCGAACTGCCAAGTTGATCGTTCCGAGGGTCATAGTGATTTCTCCCGAGAGTCCTACTAGCGGGCTGATGTTTTCCGTGATTTCAGACAGATCGATTTCCATTCTCTCGAGAGTATTTTTGAAGATGATATAAGCCGAGCTTCCGCTATCGACTAATATCCTCGCGACATCCATATTCCGGATCGTCAGCTCAATAACGAGAAGACCGTTGAGAGGTTTGATCGAATCGATCGTTGCCCTTTTCTCGAACGAGATGACGTCGCCGTTCAGATTAGGCATGTTATTTCTCGTTCGTTTTAGCGATTATTGTGTAAGAGAATCTGACCCCCCCCCCTCCTTCTAGCGCCAAACTGTGGGAACCGAAATCCACACTGTCGATTTTCCGTCAAATATGGAAACTTAGGGTGAAACCCTAATTTTCCCGAGGTCCTGGATCTCTGCGGAAATCACTAAAACAAACGAATTTAAAAGAATATGGATGAACAATAAAGAATAAAGAGATAAGAACTTGTATGAAAGCTTTTATTGAACGAAGAATTGACAACTGTTACAAAAAGAATTGAAGAACTTAGACGTCGAAACGTTCTAAGGATCTAGATTGCTATTCAAAACGCTAAGTCCTAAATTCTAAGCTAGCAGCGGTCTTTTTAGGTCTGATTTTCGTCCCCCTTCTCTTCCTTGCGACTCTGGCTTATATACCCCTTTCCCAAGCGACTCAATCTTTCCATTTTGCCCGGTCCAAGTTTTTCGGGAAGTTTCCATTTCTGTCGATCCTTCCTTTTCTTTTGCGGAAATCTTCTATTTATCTTCAAACTTGCCTTTTATCTTCTATTTGCGAGTAGACCGTCAAAGCGCTATCGTATCTTCGGGTTTAATTTCGTTAATGTCGCGAGATGGGTTTTTATCGTGTTTTAGGACCTTTCGGGCCGTTTTACGATAAAAACCGTTTTACGACTTTAACGAGACCGTTTCCTGATCCGATGCCGTTTTTTACGATTCTCTCTACGTTTTTTATTTAAGACGAGTTTTTTATGATTTTAACGAGAAATCTCGAACAAATCGTATAGTTTAGGCAATGTTCGATGTTTCGTTTAACCGTTGCCGTTTTATACGATTTCCTCGAGTTCTTTCCAAGAAAGCGAAGTTTTACGTTTTTTATCGTAAAACTTGAATGATAGGTCGGATCGAGACGGAACGGGAGACGTTTCGGCCGTGGTTCAGAATGTGACCGTGTCGAAAGACGTAAGTTTTGAATCGGGGATGCGGGAGATCGAGGTGCGGGATATCCGAGAAGTCTTTAGTTCGCCGAAGGGCGAACTAGTTGAGTGTCTGTTAGTTCGCCCATCGGCGAACTAAGCCGGGCCGGCTTAGTTCGCCAATGGGCGAACTAGTTGAGGGACTCCTAGTTCGCCCATCAGCGAACTAAGCCGGGCCGGCTTAGTTCGCCCATGGGTGAACTAGTCGTGACTAGTTCGCATTTTACGGCTGTTTCAATTTTTTGCGGTTTCGTAAAACGATTCTTCGAGTTTTATAAAACGTTTCTTCGAGTTTTATAAAACGATTCTCGAGTTTTATAAAACGATTCTTCGAGTATTATAAAACGATTCTCGAGTTTTATAAAACGATTCTTCGAGTTTTATAAAACGATTCTCGAGTTTTATAAAACGATTCTTCGAGTTTTATAAAATGATTCTCGAGTTTTATAAAACGATTCTCGAGTTTTATAAAACGATTCTTCGAGTTTTATAAAATGATTCTCGAGTTTTATAAAACGATTCTCGAGTTTTATAAAATGATTCTTCGAGTTTTATAAAACGATTCTCGAGTTTTCTAAAACGATCTCTGAGTTTTATAAAATTACTTTTGCGGAAAGTAATGATCCCCCTTTTACAGAAGTTATCGCAGGCGTTGATTTCGAGATTACGGTTTTTGACACCAACAGTAAGTGTTAAAATTCTTTACTCACTTCTTTCCACATAAATTTTTCCTTATCTTTAGAGAAAATCTCTCTCTCTTTTCTTTGGATCTTTCCACACTTGTTTGTTAAGCATGTCTACTGAAGGGAGAGCTTCTGAATGTGCTCATCCATCCATTTTCGATCCGAGTGATCTTGAGTGTTTCGGTGGTAACGTACTTCCTGCACCGCTATTCTTAAGATTTACCGCAGATGAAGAGGGGGTCGAGAGGTATTTGGAAGCTGCGCTTGCTGCAGAGGCTCCCAATGCTAATTTCTGGGTTCCTAAGCGTAAGTCGATGAAGAGGCAAAAAGGTCCGAGCCAGAGGACCGTTTATTCCCTCGACGTTATGCAGAGTTCTCGAATGATCCCAGACTCGGTGCAGTTTCTTCTTCCCGAGCTTGGTCAAGATGCAAAACACCCGCCTCCGGCTTACTTTACATGCTACGAGGCATTTTGTATAGTTGCTGTTAGGGTCAAAATCGGTACAACGGAATCAATAGCCAAAACCTTCCATAAAACACTAAATGCATTTTATAAAACCCGGGAAATCTTTTTATAAAACCTGGGAAATCGTTTTATGAAACTCGAGAAATCGTTTTATAAAATTGTAATAAATTTCCGAACAAAGGAAATCCGCGGAAAACTTGGAAATCGTTATCTCGAAAGAACAAAACAAACGCCGATTGTTGGTGTCAAAATCGGTCATGAAGGAATCAATGGCAAAAAGTTTCCGCAAAAATATAAAAGAAATCGTTTTATAAAACTCGAAGAATCATTTTATAAAACTGGAGAATCGTTTTATAAAACTCGAAGAATCGTTTTGTAAAACTCGAAGAATCGTTTTGTAAAACTCAAAGAATCGTTTTATAAAACTCAAAGGATCGTTTTATAAAACTCAAGAATCGTTTTATAAAACTCGAGAATCGTTTTATAAAACTTGAAGAATCGTTTTATAAAACTCGAGAATCGTTTTATAAAACTCGAGAATCGTTTCATAAAACTCGAGAATCGTTTTATAAAACTCGATGATCGTTTTATAAAACTCGATGATCGTTTTATAAAACTCGAAGAATCATTTTATAAAACTTGAGAATCGTTTTATAAAACTCGAAGAATCGTTTTATAAAACTCAAAGAATCGTTTTATAAAACTCAAAGAATCGTTTTATAAAACTCAAGAATCGTTTTATAAAACTCGAAGAATCATTTTATAAAACTCGAAGAATCGTTTTATAAAACTCGAGAATCGTTTTATAAAACTCAAGAATCGTTTTATAAAACTCGAGAATCATTTTATAAAACTCGAAGAATCGTTTTATAAAACTCGAAGAATCGTTTTACAAAACCGCGAAAAACCGAAACCGCCGTTGGGCGAACTAGCCTCGTCCCGAGGAAATCGTATAAAACGGCAACGGTTAAACGAAACACCGAATATTGCATGAACTATACGATTTATTCGAGATTTTTCGTAAAAATCGTACAAAACGCGTTTTTAATAAAACCCCGAGTAAATCGCAGAAAACGGCAACGATTAATCGAAACATCGAACATTGCTTAGCTTTACGATTAACTCGAGAAACTTATCTAAAAACAGCATCGTATCAGGAAACGATCTCGTCTAAAGTCGTAACACAGATTTATCTCAAAACGGCTCGGAAAGTCATAAAACGCGATAAAAGCCACTCGCGACTTTAAACGAAGTCCAACCCGAAGATACGACGACGTTTTGGCGATTTACTTGCAGAAAGAAGATAAATGTCAAACTTGAAGATAAATGTCAAGTTTGAGGATAAATAGAAGATTTCCGCGGAAAAAAAGGAAAGATCGAGATAAATGGAAGATTCCCATTAAACTCGAATCTGGGCGAAATGGAAAGACTAAACCGCCTAGGAAGGGATTATATAAGCAAGAGGAATAGGGAAGAAGCAAGGGGACGAATTTCAGAGCTCTCATCTGAGACTCTTACAACTTTTCTAGACTTAGAATTTTCCGCATTTAGAAACTTAGGTTTTTTTCTCGACAAGTTCGGTTTCTATGACTGGCGCTCAATTACTAGACAAAATCGCCTAGGCGGTTCGATCTCTGGTCCAGCTCTATCAACTGAACTACGTTCGACTTGATCCTCGGAAGGGGTACGTAGGCAGCCTTTCATAAGGTTCAGTCCGAAATCAATCAAATCCTTTTCTTATTTTTCCGTCTTTTGTTATCGAGCTGCGACTCGATTAGGTTTAAGGTTTTTATATTGATAAGTCGCTGACGGCTCTGCGGCTAAAGCCTTTGTAAACTCTTGTAATGATTGCAACCCTCTTACGTGAAATCAAAATAAGATCTACTTTTTCTTTAAATTCGTTTGATTACATTTTTCATATTTTTCGCATTTATTTGGTTACTTGTCGTTGGCTTTCGAAGATATCTGGTTCCTCTGGAAAATTAGGGTTTTCCTAAGTTTCCTTATTTAACGAAAATCGACAAGTGTGAATTTCGGTTCCCACACCGATTACACGATCCTCCGAGTTAAGCACAAAACTGCATCCGCCGTAATCCGCGAGCTGGTTCGTGTGGGAACCGAAATCCACCTACTGTCAATAAATCTTAAAAAAGGAAACTTCGGGAAAACCCTAAGTTTCTAGAGGAACCGGCTATCTGCAGAACCGCACAACGAAGATTAAGAAAACAATAAACTTAGAATTTTTAAAAGGATAAACGAAATTTAGAGCAAAGAGGTTCTTATTCCGAATCTGCGTAGAACTAGTACAAAAAGAGTAGCCGAAAAGCTTAAGAACGAAAAACCCTAATTGAGACGCAGCTCGCTAACAGAAAGCAGAAATATTCCTAAATGCTAATTTCTGGTGGTGAGAGCTCTGAAAATCGTGTCCCAGCTTCTGCCATATGCCTCCTCCTTATATACTCCTCCTTAGGCGGTTTTAGTCTTTCCATTTTGCTCGAAACCGAATATATCGGGAACTTTCCATTTCTGTCGATCCTTCCTTTTCTTCCGCGGAAATCTTCTATTAATCTTCAAACTTGCCTTTTGTCTTCTGACTGCGAGTAAACCGTCAAAATGTTTTCGTATCTTTGGGTTTGATTTCGTTAATGTCGCGAGATGGGTTTTTATCGTGTTTTAGGACCTTTCGGGTCGTTTTACGATAAAAACCGTTTTACGACTTTAACGAGACCGTTTCCTGATCCAATGCCATTTTTTATGATTTTCTCGACGTTTTTTATTAAAAACGCGTTTTTTATGATCTTAACAAAAAATCTCGGGTAAATCATATATTTTGGGCGATGATCGATGTCTTGCTTAACCATTACCGTTTTATACGATTTCTTCGAGTTCTTTTCGAGAAAGCGGAGTTTTACAGTTTTTATCGTAGAACTCAAACGATAAGTCGGATCAAGACAAAACGAGAGACATTTCGGCCGTGGTTCAGAATGTGACCGTGTCGAAGGACGTAAGGTTCGAATCGGGGCTGCGGGAGATCGGGGAGGTCTCTAGTTCGCCTGCTGGCGAACTAAGCCGGGGGCTGGCTTAGTTCGCCAGCAGGCGAACTAGCCGGGGAGTGCCTAGTTCGCCTTCTGGCGAACTAGTTGGAAGCTTCTAGTTTGCCTGCTGGCGAACTAAGCCAGCTTGGCTTAGTTTTCGAGCAGGCGAACTAGTTGGTGAGCCTCTAGTTTGCGCTTCATGGCTGTTTCGGTCTTTCGCGGTTTTGTAAAACGATTTCTCGAGTTTAAGTTTTATAAAACGATCTTCGAGTTTTATAAAACGATCTTCGAGATTTATAAAACGGCTTCTCGAGTTTTATAAAACGATCTTCGAGTTTTATAAAACGGCTTCTCGAGTTTTATAAAACCATCTTCGAGTTTTATAAAACGGCTTCTCTAGTTTTATAAAACGATCTTCCAGTTTTATAAAACGATCTTCGAGTTTTATATAACGGCTTCTCTAGTTTTATAAAACGATCTTCGGTTTTTATAAAACGATCTTCGAGTTTTATAAAACGGCTTCTCGAGTTTTATAAAACGACCTTCGAATTTTATAAAATGATCTTTGAGTTTTACAAAACAGCTTCTCGAGTTTTGTAAAACGGCTTCTTGAGTTTTATAAAACGATCTGTGAGTTTTATAAAACGGCTTCTTGTTTTATAAAACGACTTCTTGGGTTTTATAAAACTATTCCTTTTTTATTTTTGCGGGGAAAATTTGGCTATTTATTCCGTCGTACCGGTTTTGACCCCAACAGTTAGCCCCCCATCTCGTAAGAATCGTGTGGTTCTTGCGAGTGGATTGAGCTTGTTTGGAAAGTTTGGTAGAATTAGGCGGAACTTTAATGGCCAAAAGTCCAAGGGTGAATAGTAAAATTCTTCCCTCTAAGTATATGGAGTGAGTCTCTCAAGTTATTCACTCATTTTCCATAACTTGTCTAAGTCTCAAGAAGTTCTCTATCTACTTCTTCCTTTGGATCCCTTCTCTCTCGACCGTCCGATATGTCTTCCGAGTTGAGAGTTTCAGATCGTGCTCATGCATCTATCTTCGATCCGAGTGACCTTGATACCTCGGGTGATTGTCCTCTTCCCAGCCCAATCTTTCAACGTTCTTTCTCGACCGAGGAGAAGTTTTTGGAATATTGTTTAGCCTTGAATGCCGCGAAGGTGCCGCCTTCGAGTTTTTGGGTTCCGAAGAAGGATAAACCTCGGAGGAGGGCAGCTGGTCCTAGTGCGAGAACTGCCAGTTCCCTCAGAGATATGAGGAATCTCCGTGAAATTCCTGAGTCAGTTCAGTTTTGCCTTCCCGTCCCAGGACAGGATGTCGAGAATCCGCCCCCGGGTTATTTTTCATGCTACGAAGCCTTTCTGTTGAATTGTCAGCTATGGTTCCCTATTCCTCAAGCCATTGTCGAGTTCTTGGATAGGTTTGGTGTACCGTTCGGCCAACTACGTTCTGGCGGGTTACAACACCTTGTCGGGATTTTGGTAATAGGCTATGAGCGCGGGATGTCCCTTAATGCGGACTATCTTTTTGCTATGTTGACATTCAAGGGAAGAAATGACGGCTTTTATTTATCTCCTCGGCGGGACATGACGGTCGTCGGTGGGCTTGCCTCGAATTAGCATGGTTGGATCGAGCGATTCTTCTATGTCAAAATCGACGGCACGTCCGTGGAAGAGGGCTGTATTCCCTTGTTCATGACCGCGTGGGCGACCACTGGTATTCTATTGACGTGATCTCCACATCCGTATATGTATAAATTTTAACTCTTTTCGCTTGTTTCGCAGTGCCTAACCTCCACAGGCCGATGCTCGAGGATTTCCCCGAAGTCATGAATCTTCTTTGTGGCAGCCCAATTCATTGGGGATACTTTTCTCCGAAAAGGGTTCGTCTCGCCGTTGCCTATTATTTGTCTGGTTTTTCTCGCGACGATCATACTGAGTTCGAGGCAGGTGATGATGCGGAGGAGAGGGAGAGATCTAGATCTCCGCAGGACAGAGAAGTTCTGATTGGTCGTGGTCAAGCGTTCGACGGTGATATCAATATCAAAGATCTGATTGACTTTTCGGCCTCCGAATTTGACCCGACTGAGACGCCACCCCGAGGACCGGCCGACACACCGTTTGCGAAGGCGTCGAGGCTTTTCAACAAGGTTTGTCTATCCCTTAGTCACTATGTCGTTTTTTTTTTTAAAGGATGATTTTTCCGTTTTAGAGGGTCTTCGCGTTACGAGCGAAGCGGTGAGCGCGAACAGCGCGGAACTTCGCAGAGCCGAATCTAGGGCTGCAGCGGCGGAGGCAGAGGCTGTTCGTATCAGAGAGGAGAACGATGCCAGTTTCCCTCGCACCAAGGATTTAGCCGTAAGGGAAGCTACTCGTGTGAGAGAGGAGTACGAAGCGGAATCTCGTCGAAGCTTAGAACTTTCCGATGTGATGGTTCGCCGTGCTCGTAGAGCGGGAAAGAGAGAGGTTTGTGCGGAGTTCATGGCTCGCCGTGAGCGGTTCGTACCTCTTTATGCGGAATTAGAAGATGCGCAAAGGGCGAATGGTGATTTCCGCGAGTGCCGGGGGTTTGCATCTTACCCAAAAGTCGGACTACTCGTACGAAGTTGAGGTTGCGAAGAAGACAGCGCGTCTGGCTAAGAGAGAGAAGAAGAAGAACGAGTTCGTCAATCCCGTGAAGCGTATGTGGGATCAGTGGAGTCCCATTGTGGTGTCGCCGGATTCAGTCGAAGTTGGACCTAGGATATCGGATGTGGATGGTGAAGTCGATCAGTCTGCATTTGATGACTTTGATGTGTGATGTTATTAGTTTTTTGATTTTCTTGTTTTCTCGGGACTGGCCGTTGGTGGCTTTGAATCCCTACCGCTGGGCGGTGTGTATTTTCTAAGTACGAAATTCGTGTTTTGTTTTAGATGTAGAGGGAAGAATACGAGTTGTCATCTCGTATCTAACTCTTTGGTGTAAATCGTCCCATTCGTTTAACTCGGGATGTTTTGATTTTCGCAAGTGTTTAGATGTGGGCGAAGAGACATGCCTTTAGGATCTCAATTCATGCCTTGACACGTTAGCGACCAATGTGCTGGGTTTAGGGCAAGACCTAGGTTTACTTTCGGATTGGGGCTATGCGATGACTAGTCGGCTTTTGTTTTGCCCGTTGCGATTTTAACCTGACTCCATACCGATTTAGAATCCGCGATAGGTTCTCGGCTTATACGATTCGTATGGTTGGAATCGAGCATCTCACCGGGAACAATTTATAAGTTGCCCGGAAGTGCTGACCAAAAATTTGGATTTCTTTTATAGCGCGCTATTTTATCCTAGTCGGATGTATGCGGACCGATAGGTCGATGCGTTTGTTTAGGATGGCTAGCATCCTCGACGAGGCCAATCGCCGAGCGTTCGTGTTTTTATAGTCGTAGACGGACTTGGGAAAATATTTTTCTTGAGAGTTTAGGCGACGTCTCGCCAGTTCTTTCCGAAAATATTTTGAGATGCAAGTTTTATAAAACCGATTAAATGGTTGTTACTGCGGAAGCGATTTTCCGGTTGTTTGGAAATTTTTTTGCGTTTTCGATAGTAGCGGAGATATTCTAATTTTGTCTTTATTAAAAATTTCAAAAAAAATTCGATTACAAAGCGAAATTTTTTTTAAAAAAAAATTTGGGAGTATACGAATACTCGTATACTCACCCACTCCCCCCCCCCCCCCCGTTTTGGAAGGGGAGGATAGCTGAACTCGTCTTTAGGCGAGCTGCCTACATATTCCTTTCGGAAATCAAGCCATCTCGTAGTTCTGATTGTTTGCGTGAGTGTCCTTACTCGGCTGTCGCAGACTTCTCGATCGCTTCAGTTGCGGGATCGATGTCTTTGTCCGGGATTGTCTCCTCCGGCCGGATGGAAGCGATGGGTGCGGAAACTTCTGGTTTCTCGGCCGTTGCTTGCTTTGGATCGTCTTCTGCGGGCGGTGGCGTGACCTTTGCCCGTTTTTGTTTCATGATTGCTACCGCCAATTGCCTCAGCTTATGTTCGGCCAGGAAGCATGATCGCGATTGTCTTTGGCATCCCCAAATTGCTGCGAATCCCGTAGGTGTTGGGAATTTGATGCCTAAGTGATATGTTGACAGAACCGCCTTCATGGAATTTATCCAAGGCGTTCCCATGATTACGTTGTAGATAGCCGGGAAATCGACTACCGCGAAGTTAACGATTTTCGTCACTTCTTTTGCGGCAACCGGTAATCGGATTGATCCCAGGGTCATCGACGTCTCGCCGGAGAAACTACTCAACGGTTTTGGAATCGGCTCGACTACCGAGAGGTCGATTCCCATGCGTGCTAGCGTGTTGCGGAAGATCACGTTGACAGTACTTCCGGTATCGACCAAGATCCCAGCGACTTCTAAATCGCTTATTACTAAGTCGATGACAAGAGGATCAGCGTGAGGTTGGTCGATTCCGCCGGTTACAGCATCGTCGAATGAGATCACTTCTTTCGGAGAGTCTTCCGTCGGCACCTTCCAACTCGAGCCGGTTTCGGCTTTGCGTTGGTAGGATTTGATAGACGAGACGGTGTCGTTGTAGTATTGCGATTCACCGATAATCATGTTGATTTTTCGGCGGTTAGCGTCGTTACCCTTCTCGTCTTGTCTTCGTCCGTGTTTTTCGCCTGATTGGTTTCCCTGAGGCGGAGTTTCTGCACTCGCGTTCCTGTCGTTCTTCGGAAGGCGATCCGAATCGCGGATGAGATCTTTGACACTGGATATCTCGGAAAGTTCGCCCACGACTAATTTTGCGGCAAGTCTGGCGCCGAGAACTTTGCAGTTCACGGTGGAATGCCCACGGGTTTGGTGGAGGTCGCAGAAAGAATTCTCATCGTAATTCGAATTTCTCGTCCATGTGTTACCCGTGGTTCACCCTTGCTCCGATCCGGAGTTGATGGCGTAGTTATGCGCCCCTTGGAGATCCTGTCCCTCGTGATGGACAAATTTGTCGTTACGAGAGTTCCTCTTTTTCTGCTTCTGCTCAGACGCGTTATCCTTCGCGGATGTTTTCGTCGACTTATGCTTCTCGGACAGGATTTTAGTCTCCTCTTCAATGGTTATGAAGTCAGTGGCCTTATGGAGCACATCCTGGATCGTCCGCGGTTTCTCGAGAGTTATCCACTTGCGGAATTTCGATTTATACCAGAGCGGTTTTCTTAACGCGTCAATGGCGGCTTTGTCGCTAATCCCGCTAACCCTAGCCATGACGAGTTTGAACCTACTCATGAAATCGTTGAGAGATTCGTCCTCCTTCTGCACCAAGCTCCAGAGGTCGGCGTCGGAGGTTTCCGGGTTAATGAACATCGAGTATTGCTTCAGGAACTCTGAAGCCAGTCGACGGAAACTTCCGATCGAATTTCACCTAAGTTTGGTTAACCATTTCGAGCGCTGCTCCTTCTAGGTTTTCGACGAAGAGGCGGCAGTAGCCTGCATCCTTTTCTTGGTCCTTGAGCTTGGCTCGTCCCATAGTAATCTGGAATGCTCGTAGGTGTGCTTTGGGATCGGACGTCCCGTCGTAAGTCGGCACCTTAAGTTTTCCGGGATCGGGCAGTTTGATCTCGGTGATGCGAGCCGTGAAGCGCGTTTTCCGAGACTCGTACAGTAGTCGGTCAATTTCAGGTGCGGCGCTGGTAGCGTGGTGAATCTGAGACTTCACCGCTTTTACCGCTGCGGCCGTTTTGGTGATGTATTATAAAACGATCTTCGGGTTTTATAAAACAACCTTTGAGTTTTATAAAACGATCTTTGAGTTTTATAAAACGGCTTCTCGAGTTTTATAAAACGATCTTCGGGTTTTATAAAACGATCTTCGAGTTTTATAAAATGGCTTCTCGAGTTTTATAAAACGACCTTAGAGTTTTATAAAACGATCTTTGATTTTTATAAAACGGCTTCTCGAGTTTTGTAAAACGGCTTCTCGAGTTTTATAAAACGATCTGCGAGTTATATAAAACGGCTTCTTGTTCTATAAAACGACTTCTTGGGTTTTATAAAACTATTCCTTTTATATTTTTGCGGGGAATTTTGGCTATTGATTCCGTCGTACCGGTTTTGACCCCAACAGTTCAAAGTTAGCTCGCCGTACGGCGAGCTGAACCGGTCCGGTTCGGTTCGTCGTACGTCGAGGTAATTATCCCAAGTCTTGGTCTCCCACGTCCTCGATTCAAGGCATACGTCCTTCGGCATGACCGTGTTCTGAACCACGGTCTGAATGTCTCTCGTTTCATCTCGATCCGTCCTATCGTTCGAGTTTTATGATAAAAACAGTAAAGTCTTGTTTTCTCGAAAGAACTCAAGGAAATGGCACAAAACGGTAACGGTTGAACAAAACACCAAAAATTGCCTAAACTATATGATTTACACGAGATTTTTCGTAGGAAATTGTAAAAAACGCGTTTTTTAATAAAACTTCGAATGAATCGTAGAAAGCGGTAACGATTAAACGAAACATCGAACACTGCCAAACTTTACGATTAACTCAAGAAACTTATTTAAAAACGGCATCGCATCAGGAAACGATCTCATTTAAAGTCGTAAAACGGTTTTATCGTAAAACGGTCTGAAAAGACCTAAAACGCGATAAAAGCCTATCTTGCGATATTGACGAAGTCTAACCCAAAGATACGACGACGTTTTGATGATTTACTTATAGAAAGAAGAGAAATGCCAAATTTGAAGAAAAATGTTAAGTTTGAAGATAAATAGAAGATTTCCGCGGAAGGAAAGGAAAGATCGAGATAAATGGATGATTCTCGATAAATTCGAATCTGGGCGAAATGGAAAGACTAAACCACCTAGGAAGGGAGTATATAAGGAAGAGGCAGAGGGAAGAAGTAAAGGACGTGTTTTCAGAGCTTTCACCACCAAACTTAGCTTTTAGGAATATTTCCGTTTTTGTTATCGAGCTGCGTCTCAACTAGGGTTTAGTCTTAAGATTGCTAGGGTTAGGAATCTCGTCGACGGCTCACGCAGCTAAGGCTACTCTCGTTGTAACCGTTCTTACGCAAATTCATAATAAGATCCTTCTTGCTCTCAATCTCGTTCATTCATATTTTTATTTCGCATTCATCGTTGTCTTAATTGTTCTTGTGCGGTTCCGCAGAAAGCCGGGTCCTCTAGGAAATTAGGGTTTACTCTAAATTCTCTTATTTACAATTTCTTGACAGTAGGTGAATTTCGGTTCCCACAGTTTGGCGCTAGAAGGAGGGGGGGTCGGATCTATCTTACACTAAAGCCGCAGCACGCTCAATCGAGAAACGATGGCAGAAGAACAACAAACTCGCAAAAGCGACAACGTTGACAATACACCACTGCAAGATGTGTCCGCGGCCAACGCTACGAACGCTAACACAGAGACCGTCGAAAAGATGCTCTCCAAATTGAACAAAAAATCGGAAGAGCAGGAAAAGATCATTGGTTCACTCGTAAAACAGGTCGAAACCCTAACTGTGAAAACTAGAGCGATTCACCCCCGCGCAACTACTAAGATCCGCGGAAGGAGGCTCGATTCCGCGATTCTTATGGATCGTCCCAGAACCGAGCAGGGAAACCAGACAGAGAAAGACTCCGAAAAAGATAACCCTGACGCGATGCTAAATGAATCGGAAAAATCTCCTACTCACGAACAAGAGACCGAGGGAGACGGCATCAAAAGGGTTAACCTGGAAATAAGCGACCAAGCCGACTCGTCAGATGAGGATGTGGACGTCCATCCTAGGATAAGAAAAACTCGCAGCCCACTGCCGAAGTTCTCTCCCGAGCATTCCCTTACTGGAGATGAGGAGGAGCTCTATTTTGCGCAATGCGTGAAACCAGCCGAGGAACGATCTTCGGTTACTCGCAGAAAACGCCAACGAAGTCGGAAAACTGCTGGCGAATTAACAGAGATTCGCGATCTCCGCGAGTACATTACCACAACGGCCGCAGCGGTAAAAGCGGTGAAATCTCAGATTCACCATGCTACCAGCGCCGCACCCGAAATCGATCGGCTATTGTACGAATCTCAAAAAACGCCTTTTACGGCTCGCATCACCGAGGTCAAGTTACCTGATCCGGGGAAACTCAAGGTGCCAACCTACGACGGGACGACTGATCCCGAAGCGCATCTACATGCCTTCCAGGTCACCATGGGACGAGCCAAGTTTAAGGATCACGAAAAAGACGCAGGCTACTGTCGTCTTTTCATCGAAAGCCTAGAAGGAGCAGCGCTCGAATGGTTCGCCAAACTCAAGCGAAACTCAATCGGGAGCTTCCGCCGGCTTGCTTCCGAATTTCTGAAGCAGTACTCGATGTTTATAAATCGCTGATCTCTGGAGCAGTACCTCAGACGCTGATCTCTGGAGCTTGTCGCAGAAGGAAGACGAATCCCTTCGCGATTTCATGAGCAGGTTCAAACTTGTCATGGATAGGGTTAGCAAAATAAGTGACAAAGCCGCCATCGACGCACTCAGAAAGTCGCTCTGGTTCAAATCAAAGTTTCGAAAGTGGATAACGCTCAAAAAACTGCGGACGATCCAGGAGGCGCTCCACAAAGCTACCGATTACATAACCATCGAAGAGGAGACTTAAATACTGTCGGAAAAGCAAAAGCTGACAAAAGCATCCGCAAAGGATGTCGCGTCCGAGCAAAAGCTGAAAAAGAAAAACTCTCGTAACGACAAATTCGTCCATCACGAGGGACCGGATCTCCAAGGAGCGCACAACTACGCCGTTAACTCCGGATCGGAACAAGGGCCAACTACGGGCAACACGTGATCAAGGAATCCGAACTACAACGAGAATTCTTTCTGCGATCTCCACGAAACCCGTGGGCATTCTACAGTGAACTGCAAAGTCCTCGGTGCCAGACTCACCACAAAACTAATCGCGGGAGAACTCTCTGAGATAACCAGCGTCAAAGATCTCATCCGCGATTATAATCGCCCTCCAAAAAAAGATAGGAACTCACAAGCGGAAACTCCGCCCCAAGGGAACCAGTCGGGCGAAAAACACGGACGAAGACAAGACGAGAAAGGTAACGATGCTCACCGCCGAAAGATCAACATGATCATTGGCGATTCGCAGTATTACAACGTTACCGTCTCGTCTATCAAGTCTTACCAACGAAAGACCGAAACTGGCTCGAGTTGGAAGGTACCATTGGATGACACTCCAAGGGGAGTGATCTCTTTCGACGAAGCAGAAACCGGCGGAATCGACCAACCGCATGCGGTTCCCCTCATCATTGACTTAGTGATAAGCGACCTGGAAGTCGCTCGAATCTTGGTCGATAGTGGAAGCACTGTCAACGTAATCTTCCGCAACACGTTGACACGCATGGGAATCGATTTATCAGAAGTTGAACCGATACCAAAGCTGTTGACTAGTTTCTCCGGCGAAACATCTATGACTCTGGGATCGATCCGACTACCATTCGCAGCCAAGGAAGTGACGAAAATCGTCAACTTCGCGGTTCTCGATTTCCCAGCCATCTACAACGTGATCACGGGCACACCTTGGATAAATTCCATGAAGGCGGTGCTGTCGACATATCACTTAGGCATCAAATTCCCGACCCCTACAAGAGTCGCAGCGATCTGGGGATGCCAAAGACAATCGCGATCTTGCTACTTAGCCGAACATAAGCTAAGGAAATTGGCGGTTGCAATCGTGAAACCGAAACGAGCGAAGTACGCACCACCGCCCACAGAAAACGATCTGAAACAAGCTACGGTTGAGAAGCAACAAGCTTCCGCACCCATCGCTTCTATCCAACTGGAGGAGAAAAACCCGGACCAAGACACCGATCCAGCGACTAAAGTTATTAAAGAGTCTGCGACAGCCTAATAAACATATTCGCACAAAAATCAGAACTACGAGATGGCTTGATTTCCGAAAGGAATACGTAAGCAGCTCGCCTAAAGACGAGTTCAGCTATCCCCCGTTCCAAAACGAGGGGAGGGGGGAGTGGATGCGTATACGAGTGTTCGTATACTCCCAGATTTTGAAAAAATTCGCTTTGTAATCAAAATTTTCGAAATTGTTTAATAAAGACAAAGTTAGAATATTATAAAATCTCTTCTACTATCAAAAACGCAAAAAAAAACAAATTCAAAACATCCAGAAATTATTTCCGGAGTAACAACTACTTAATCGTTTATACGAAACTTGTACACCAAAATATTTTCGGAAAGAACCGGTGAGACGTCGCCTAAAGTCTTAAGAGAAATATTTCACAAAAGTCTGTCCGCGACTATAAAAACACAAACGCTCAGCGATTGGCTCCGTCGAGCACACTAGCCGTCCTAAACAAACGCACTAGCCCATTGGTCCGTATACATCCAACTAGGATAAAATATCGCGTTATAAAAGAAATCCAAATTTTTGGTCAGCACTTCCGGGCAACTTAGAAATTGTTCCCGGTGAGATGCTCATCGCATAGCCTCAATCCGAAAGTAAACCTAGGTATTTCCCTAAACCCAGCATACAGGTCTCTAACGTCTCAAGGCATGAATCGAGATCCTAAAGGCATGTCTCTTCGCCCACATCTAAACACTCGCAAAAATCGAAACATTCCGAGTAAACGAACCGGACGATCTACACCAAGAGTTAGATGCGAGACGACAACTCGTATTCTTCCCCTCTACATCTAAAACGAAACACAGATTTCATACTTAGAAAATATTTTTATTCAAAGTTTTCATTCAAATACACGCCGCCCAGCGGCAGGGATTCAAAGCCACCAACGGCCAGTCTCGGAAAAACAACAAAATCAAAAAACAATAACATTATACATCGAAATCATCAAACACGGATGCCGAGCTCTGGCCAACATTAGTATCGAACAACGATTGATCAACTTCGCCACCCGCGTCCGGAATCTCAGGCCCGACTTCAACTGAATCCGGCGACACCATGATAGGGTTCCACTGATGCCGCATGCGCGCCCTAAGATCAAATAGTTCAGGCTGCATATCTCTCCTCTGATCCAAGCGCTCCAACTGCACGGGATACTCTTTAGCATACGAGTAACCCTCGATCTGAGTAAGAGACAACCCATGAATAACATCGCGACACTTGAGGTAATCACCATTGGCCGGTTTAGCGACCTCGGCATTTGAGTAACCGGTCGCAAACCGCTCACGACGGATCCTCATTTCTTCAGCAACCTCCCTTTTGCCTGCACGACGAGCGCGGCGAACTCTCTGATCAGAAAGCTCCTTAGCACGGCGAGCATTAACCGCACACTCACTCCTTACATGAGCTACCTCTCTCTCAACCGCTTCTCCAGTTTGGTTGGCCTCAATCTCCATACGAAGACGAACAACTTCTTTTTCCACAATGTCCGCATGAAACTCGGCAAGGCGAGCTTCGGTACTGCGGTCATTTAGGGCTCGGCTCGTGGTCAGAAGGCCCTATAAAAAGAAAAGATAAGCGAAACTATCCAATCATAAGTTGTTTAAATAAAACAAACCTCGTTGGCTTGCTTGGATCCTCTGGTAAACTCCGGAACATGGTCAGGATCGCCACCCGGGAAGTTAGAGGTTGATGATCCGCCTGCATTTGCCCAAACGCCTACATCCGCCTGACAATCGAGGAAATCTTTGAGAATGTTGTCAGGAGAGGTGGCGCGATCAGATGCATCATCATCAACGACCAAGTGTTTGTCTTTCCGAGATCTCAACCTATCACTCCTCGTCGAAGGCACGTATGGGATGAATTCTCCTATGCATGGATCCTCTTCACAAATCGGAGAATCCGCAAAGAGCCGAGATTTGAAAAGGGGAACCGCATGGTGAACACGCTGCGGAGAAAAACTCCCCCAGATAGCTTATCCACATTGAAGCGAACCAGTGACGATCGGAAGATCCGCCGGATGCGGGGGAAGAGGGTTGCTCTCTACAGAAAACAAAAGCAAATAAGTAAAAAAAAAAAAAAAAAAAGCAAATCATATTCGTTTGGATTGCATACCTTTTTGACCCCATGTGGTCACGAAAAAGGGAATGCTACTCTCCTCGACTGATGCACCGTCAATACGAACGTAGAAGAAGTTTTTCTTCCAGGAAGGGTACTTCGACATGCAACCAGTGACTATCTCCGTCCGAGGACATAAATTAACTCTCAGCATCGTCTCTTCGGGTCTCAGTAAACCCTCGAGATGATCAACACTGAGGGTTATTCCTTGCTCGTAACTTAGCTTCAAGAGACCGACGAGTTGTTGCAAACAGCGTGGGTTCAACTGGCTGATCGACAATCCGAGCCTATGAAGATATCGAACTATGATCTCCGGAATCGGAAACCATAAATGACACTGCAGTAGAAAAATGCTATAGCACGTAAAGAACCCGTCAAGCGCAGCCTTGTCACTCTCTCCAGCTAGCGGGAGGCAAAACTCGACTGCCTCTGGAACTCGGCAAAACTCCCTCATAAACTCAAGACCATTGAGACGAGCCGAACTCGGACATTCGGGAGCTTGGTTGGCATTGGACGAAGATGGGACCCAGGTTCCGGGTCCAGCAGAACTCGACTCGCCTCCTATCGCCCAATACGCATCACGGTCCTTTGGGTCAACTAACGGAAACAAGTTTTCCTCCTTCGGAACTGCGATCTGAGGTCGAGAATTCGTTTCTTCGGAGATGTGGTGATATACCATGATTTTGACCCGCTTTTAGCCATGGTATTTATATGTTTTTATAAGTTTTATATATGTTTTGGAGTCTATTAGGTATGTTTTCAGGTTTAGGAGCATTTTGGAGTAAAGTGATGATTTAGGTGCCCTTATGGAGCTTAAAGGAGAGTTTTCGAAGATGACTATTAAGATCAGACAACAAGGATACATATCGATTGATACACACCCTTATTTAGAGAGGAGATTTCGAGAGACACGGCCTGATATAAATAGATAGACAAACTTGCTGCATGAGCAGCCTACAGTACTACACCCTTGTAAGACAAATAAGCTTCTGTGGGTATTTCGATCTTAAGCCGCAGTACTAAACCCTTGTAAGAGAAATACCCTTATGTGGGTTGCCCAATGAGCATCCTATGGACCATCTGGAGAGGTTCGAGGATCTCATAACCGTCATGAAAGCCAATGGAGTCCCTCAAGACTATCTTCTCTGCAACTTTTTCAAGTACTCTCTATCTGGAGAAGCTTTGCAGTGGCTGAGGCAACTACCACCAGGTTCTCTCACAACCTGGAGCGACATCAAAAACGCATTCCTGCGTAACTTCTTTGATGAGTCACGCACTGAAGAATGGAGAAGAAAGATTGCTACATTCACTCAGAATCCTGAAGAGTCATTTAAAGATGCATGGAACAGATTCAAGTCCTACCAACGAGAATGCCCACACCACGGATTCAACAAAGTGCAACTTCTTTGCACTTTCTACATAGGCATCACCTTGGATTATCAAAGAGCTCTTGATACAGCTAGTGATGGCAACTTCAACACCATGAATCCACAAGAGGCTGTGAAGTTAATTGATAACCTTAGCTTCCAGCAACCGCACAAAGAACTTCTTGAAGACAAAAACTACATCATTCCTTGGGAAGGAATACATCAATGAAGTACAAGCCCAGTTGGATACCATTCAGAAGTTACTAAACAAGCAGATCTGTTCAGTGGAGGATGCAGACACTGCAGGTGGAGATTATATAGAAGAAGATGTGAACTGGGTCAGTGGAGCTGGTTTTCAAAGATCTGGTAACCAAGGAGGATACAGAAACTTCACAGGTCAGAGAAGCAACTTCAACCAGAGTTCACAGAAGCCCAACACCTTCAGCAGCAGTAACCCCAACAACAACATGAGCTATGGGAATTCATTCTACTCAAACCCACACCCACCCACCCAAGATACTAAACTGGAGGAGATGCTTGACAAGGTCCTTGAGTCAGCAGAAACTCCAGGCAGACTTCAATGGAAAGATCGACTCCGTCTACAACACCCCCACCACAAAGCTAGAGGCTTTAAACACCCTTATGAAGAAGCTAGAGACTCAGGTGTTTCAGACAGGAGAAGCCCTAAAGAATCAGGAGCTTGCCAACAACCATAACATCAATGCCATCATGGATGATGATTTTTGGCAAGAGGTAGTAGAAGAGATTCAAAGACCGGTTGATGAGAGAGACTTCGTTCGCGACTATTCTCGATCGATATAACCCCGTGATCATCGACCGATACGATCCCATGTACATCGATCGATAGACTTCGATGAGTGTCGATCGATGGACTTCGACGAGTACCCTCACGAGTGCAGTGCCGTCAAGACGATGCCTCACGAAGCCTTCGCAGCACGACACCCACATCCGCCCATCCCTGTCAAGATTGATCCGCATGACATCAACCGACATGATAACCCTCCCATCGATCGACAGGAAGATCATGGCATCGACCGACGCACGCCAGTCAGTGTCGCCCGATACACAGTAGCCCAACGCCAAGTGCAACTCCCCAAGATAGATGGTGCACGTATTGACGCATTCCGGGAGCAGTATTACATTACTAGAACCCTCAAAAATCCATCTTGGAGAGACCCACGGATATCTTTGAGTCTATGGAGATAGAAAAGGAAAACCATGGAAGAGTTCTCAAAAAAAGGAAAGAGAAGATACCCAAGCCTTATAAAAGGGAAGCTAATGAGAAAGAATTGTCAAGCTTCAGAAAGAGAGTTCTAAGAATACCTAGAGAGAAACCTTTCGAAGAAGCCTACTTTTCACACAGATTGTGGATGTTTTTCAGAGAGACCAAGGAGACAGAAGAAGACATCAAGAGAATGTTTCACCAAGTCAGAGACAGTCTAAAGAAGAAGATCACACTGGAAAAGAAGAGCGATCCAGGGAAGTTCACAATACCATGTTCCATCAGAGGTGTTGAGTTCCCTCGTGTCCTATGTGATACAGGATCTGGAGTTAGCATCCTACCCAAGCTTATGGCAGACCAGCTAGGTCTGAAGATAGAGCCTACTGAAGAATCCTTCATCTTTGTGGATTGTTCTCAGCAGAACTCTGGAGGAATAGTTAGGAACCTTGAGGTACAGATTGGAGATGCCCTAATTCCTACAGCCTTCCATGTCATGGCCAACAAACTCAACTTCAAGACTTCTCTACTACTTGGAAGAGCCTTCTTAGCCACAGTTGGAGCTGTTTGTGATCTCAAATCCAACAAGCTCTGCCTAACCCTCATCAACCCTACCATCCACTACAATCCTGTTCCAGTCATCAAGTTTCCAAGGATGAAGAACCCAACACTCGTAGCAACATGTTTCTGTGTCCAAGAGTATGATTCCATGGCCGAGTACGAAACCGATTCATCAGTATTGACCGATGGCAGCCTTCTACCATCGACCGATACTAGTCAACCTGAATCGACCGATGAATACACATGGTCATCGATCGACAGGCTATTCCAGAAGATCGAGGAAGAGTTTCCAGACGGTGATTTTGGCATCAATGATTGGGAGAACGATCATTACATGCCCGAGCTAGCTAGTATCACTACTCAGGAGGAGTATGATGAAGATTATGAAGAGGAACGAGACACAAAGTTTCGATTCCTTCGAGAAGACGAAGTACAACTTCCTCTCCCATCCTTCATCTTCGGACCATCGACAGATAGAGACCTTTCTCCATCGACCGATATGTCCCAACCCAGGTCGCTCAAACGACATTTCGAATCAACGAGCGACAAATTTTACTGCGCATCAGTCTATGTCCCACATGATCCACACGGCGGAGATTACTCGATTGGAAGTTGGGCAAGCAGTTATCATAAGAGTTTTGCAGTGGATACAGAACCAGTACCATCCGCGATCCAGCCAGAAGCACACGTATTGACCGACACGGAGCAACAGCCATCGACCGACAGGTTCCTCAACAGATCGACCGATGCACCTGCTCTACCATCGATCGATACCACATCTACACCATCCGAGGTAAAAACACATAATATCGATTTTACATTACTAACTTCGGATGAATTTGGTATTTTCAGGGATCCTGAAGGCCATGCACGAGCACTAGATGGAAGAATCATTCCAATCTCCAAAGAAGACGATGCAGACATCCTTCAGATGGCTAATGGACCGGTCAGTCCCTACATAGATCCACCCATATACCAGAACAATCAGCACCAACCACACCCACTTCATAAGAAAGATGGTGCAGAAAACCTTCATTCCAACTCAGCAAATCCAGCATCTCAACGCCTATCGATCGATACCTGGAAGAGAGCATCGACCGACATACATCGCGAGTTTGGGAAGAGAGCTTTCAAACACGGAGTTCGTCGTTTCTTCTGGGAAAAGAAGGACAAATTTGGTGTCTACAGAGATGAGAGTGGTTATGCAAGAAGCATCGCTGGTGACATCATCAATATTTACAAAGAAGATATTGAGAAGCTGCTGAATAGAGCCACAATGTTTGAGCGCTCTTGTATCTATTTACCGGAGAACGCTGAACAATTTACTAAAGGAGTTCTAGTTTGCAAGCTCTACACACAAGCAGAGGTTACATACTTGCTGAATGAAAGAACCGGTGAACATAACTGGGAGATGGCAGGATTGAGGTAAGAACATGAGAAAGCCATATCGAAATTTCAAGGAGAACTACTATGGAATCTGTCTGGCAATGACTTCGCTCGCAAAGAAAGAAAGGCACTACAAGAAGAGGTGGATGCACTTCGAAAAGAACTCGAATCTCAGAGACGGCCATCGACCGATGCAGCACCATCAGCATCGATCGAGACGACCTTCGACCAACCTATCGAGAGTCACTTACAGAAGCTATCGATCAATGATATACCCAGCACATCGATCGATATTCGCGCAGCAGACTACTGTACCAGAGAAGAACTTGAAGAAATCACAAGAGAGATCTACAGATCTATTGAATTCTGTGAAGAGGACGCACATAGATCACTCGACAAATTTTGGTTCCCGGTACAGAGTGACGTTCAAGGATTGAAATGCACAGTTGAGGACATTCATCTGGAGATCGAAAGCATCAAGAACCAGCTCGCGAGCCAACCTGCACAATCCGCATCGATCGACAAGCCTTTGAACCCATTGACGATGGCATCCATCCACATCAATCGATAGATCTACACCGAGATCGATCGATACCACCGTTTCGCATGTGCACCATACCCAAAACCTCAACACCATGCCGATGAGTACTAATCTAGAGCACGCCTACAGCAACACTGGACGACATGAGTGCAGTTTATCAAGCATTGAGGAGTGGCTACAGAGAATTCACTATGAGGTCCAAGGTTTGCAAGCTAGTATGACCAGAAGCGAGGAAGCCACAAGAAGCTTCCTAACTTCATGGTTTGAAGAATCACAAGACAAGGAGGATACTTGTTTCCCAACAAGTACCTGCAACCCACCTCACTAGCCACCATACCTCCATAGTCAAGCTAAATGTTGGTGTCAAAATCGGTCACGATGAAATCAATGGCTAAAAGTCTCCGCAAAAGTAAAAATAAAAATACGTTTTATAAAACTCGAGAGATCGTTTTATAAAACTCGAGAAATCGTTTTATAAAAGAAGATTCCGTTTTATAAAACTCGAGATATCATTTTATAAAACTCGAGAAAGCGTTTTATAAAACTCGAGAAATCGTTTTATAAAAGAAGTTTCCGTTTTATAAAACTTGAGAGATCGTTTTATAAGACTCGAGAAATCGTTTTATAAAACTCGAGAAATCGAAGAATTGTTTTATAAAACTCGAGGAGCTGTTTTATAAGACTCGAGAAATCGTTTTATAAAACTCCAGAAGTCGTTTTATAAAACTCTAAAAGAAATCCGCGGAATACTTGGTAGTCGTTATCTCGGAAAAACGAAACAAACGTCGATTACACGATCGTCCGAGTTAAGCACAAAACCGCGAAAAACCGAAACCGCCGTAAAACGCGAGCTAATCCCGACACGACTAGCTCGCCGAACGGCGAGCTGGGCCAGCTGGCCTAGCTCGCCGTTGGGCGAGCTAGAAGCTTCCCGGGCAGTTCGCCGAATGGCGAGCTAAACCAAGCGCCTAGCTCGCCCAAGAGGCGCTGACTTTGCCCCACGGGTTCTTATGGCCTAGCTCGCCATACGGCGACCTGGCCAAGTTGAACTAGCTCGCCGTACGGCGAGCTGAACCAAGCGCCTAGCTCGCCTAAGAGGCGCTGACTTTGCCCCAAGGGTCCTTACCATCCAGATCGCCACACGGCGAGCTGAAAGGGTTCACCCGAGTCGCCCTACGTCAAGCTGAACCAATACTCGAGTTTCTCTCTCGAGTCTTGATCGCGCTGATTCTCGTTTCGTCTCAATCAGAATTTCCACCCGGATTTTACGATAAAACCGCAAATATTTGTTTCTTCGTATAAGTTCGAATCAATCGTCTAAAACGGCAACGGTTGACTTAACACCAAAGTTGCCTAAATTATACGAGAGATCTAAACTCTCTAAACGCAATCCGGTTTTACGAAACTCTGCCATGCTAAGTCGAAAACATCCAATCATATACACGTGATTGATTTTTCGATATACAAAGCGCACCTAGTCGGTTAAATAAAACAAACAGTACGAAGAAACAAGAACATGAACTCCGATGGTTAAGTCTTCTCCCCGCTCCGAAACTCTTGCTGGTAATTCGTCAAAGACCGGTAAGTCAAAAGACGAAGAACGAAGAATAGATGGTTCCAAATCATCGATGAAACTAATGAGCTAGAGACGCGGACGTCGTCTAAAAACCGACTCGCTCCTAGAAGTTTTCGTAAATCAGACATACTCCAAGTCATCACCAATATACCACGTTCTTTAACCAACCCGGATTATCGATCATCCGAACCCTTCAAAGGAAACTCATCTTTTTTCTTTTCGTTGAATATTTTCCCTCGCATCGAGAAAACACTTTCTATAAAGCAAGCCCTCGCCAAAATAAGCAGAAAAATATTCAGACAATGCGACGCCTCGTCAAAATCATCCCAAAAGCAAACGACAATCTAAGAACCGTCTAAACGCTAAAGACTGATCCAAACCGTCGGGGAAATAATCTCGAGGAATATACAGCATCTCTCGTCGCAACCATGCGGTTAGAAAATCTCTGCGAAATTTCAGGGTGAAACTCGATGATTTGCTGAAGTCGTAAAGATCTTCTCGAACTTGATAAAACAAGTGTCGTATAAGAATCAAAAAATTATACAAGAAATCTTTAGGCATCGAAGCATTGATCTCATTTTCCGTCAAACCAAGTGAGTCACGGAATAATGTCAAGAACATTTGCGGCGAAAGAAAAATCGAGAACACAAAGCAGCAATAAAGAACACGTCCTCCCTTCTCGCCGACTGATCCTATTGCTGATCATGTGATTCATTCCGTCTGAGAGACCCGCTAAAACATTTTGCGACTAGATTACGGTGAAATAACTTTTTGTAAAACTCCACGAGTGACTCCGAAAAACTATCACCGAAGAATCAAAAACTAAGCGGAAAGATTTCTCAAAAAATCTGCGGAAACATTGTTAACCCAATGCGTCGTGCCGCTTTACTAAATTCATCGCCCGTTACTTACGCGAGAAATCCTTCGTATAGTCAGGATCATGTCATAACGAAGTAACTTTCGAAAGTAAATGTAACAGGTTTTGCGAAAAGATCTCACTCTTTAGCCCTTCGGTTCACGAGCATCCGCTCTCATTCCTCCCGATTACATCCCGGAATGAAACCGCCCAGCAAGCGACTCCGCATGAGCTCTACATCGAGCTTCTTAGGCTCTGTCTCCCTCGAGTAAAAAAAAAAAAAAAAAAAAAAAAAAGAAACAACTTCCATACAAAGGAAATTTTATACGAAACTTTTGTCGTATAAATCAAACCTACAACGGAAAAACGTTTTCTGTAACCACGGGCATACTTGGCATATCAAGCTCGACAAACGCTACTTGGCTATTGTCCGATCACGCTTCACTTCAATGCCAAGTTTACAAACCGACTTGACCATATCGATAGCACGAAAGTGTCGTGGTCTAATCCTCTACCAAATACGACCTTGGCTGTGCGGCTGAATACAACCTTCACGCCGAGCCAATACATTCAACGGATAATGCGAAATTGTCAAAAATCGGCTAAGTTCTGTATTCTCACGATTCACTCTATTTCCGAAGCAAGTTGCCTACAAAATCCGACGTATAAGAAAACACTCGTACCAGAGCTCCTGAAGCCGTACGAATCTCGGAAGGTCAACACTTCACAAAGCACCATAACGAAAAACGCTTCCTAATTTCTCTAGTGCAAAATACAAATCATAAAACTACTTAACATCCAAACAGGAATGTAAGTTTTAATTGCGAATATCCGCAAACGAATCAAAGTGTTCCTGCAAAGCAGGGTTAAGAAAAAACCCTCGCAACACCGCGCAACATCTTCAAGCCCGCAAACATTCCGAACACGAAACGCGACATATAAAATAAAAACCAATCTTCGGCATTGCGAGACGTCGCAGACGCCTGAAGGACAATTTTTCGATACAAATACCTTCCTCGATAAAGTCATTTTCTTGGAGGACCTAATAGTCCGTTCGCGACTATAAAATACGCAAAACTTCTTAACGTACGTATCCTTCGCGAAGGCCCAAACAACGTAAACATCTATCACCTAAAAATTTTGTTGCTGATCACAACAAACTCACAACAGTCCTAAACAAACTTAAGTTATCTCGCAGAGATAGCTCTCGAACACCCGACACAAGGGTAATAGCGCTATAAAAGATATCCAAACTTTTGGTCAGCACCTCCAGGCAACTTAGAAATTGTTCCCGGTGAGATGCTCGGTTCCAACCAGACGAATCGTATAAGCCAAGAACCTATCGCGCTTCTAAATCGGTATGTAATCAAGTTAAAATCGCAACAGGCAAAACGAAAGCCGACTAGTCAATGCATAGCCTCAGTCCGAAAGTAAACCTAGGTCTTGCCCTAAACCCAGCACACTTGTCTCTAACGTCTCAAGGCATGAATCGAGATCCTAAAGGCATGTCTCTTCGTCTATATCTAAACGCTCACTCGATTTACTAAACATCCTAAAACGAGCAAACGAACAAGGCGATCCAAAAAGGAAAAGGAATGCGAGACGACAACTCGCGGACCTCCCTCAATATCAACTAAAATTCTTCCCGCTACATTCATACGAATAAAAACACACTCTTTAAAAACGCAAACTGATGCCATCGACATCATTATGCTCGATAATTTCTACCCAACACATAACTAGACTGTAAAGGTCTCACTGCGAAACAGGTCATACAAACCTTAACTCCAAACGAACTACGAAAGGCTTGATCCCTTCAATAGGGTACGTACGCAGCCTTCACAAGGAGCAGCCTTAATCTTAAACGCATTCCGCTTTCTGAAGAATGGAAAGATCACTCTCAGCAGACCTTTCCAACCATTAATTCCGCCTAACTTAACTAAAATTGGCTAACCACTCGCAAGAACCTTACGATAGAAGCTCAAGATTCTAGCGAGCTGGGGGGCTAACTGTTGGTGTCAAAATTGGTCACGACGGAATCAATGGCTAAAAGCCTCCGCAAAAGTAAAAATAAGTTTTATAAAACTCGAGAGATCGTTTTATAAAACTCGAGAAATCGTTTTATAAAAGAAGATTCCGTTTTATAAAACTCGAGAGATCATTTTATAAAATTCGAGAAATATTTTTATAAAACTCGAGAAATCGTTTTATAAAACAAGTTTCTGTTTTAAAAAAAAACTCGAGAGATCGTTTTATAAGACTCAAGAAATCGTTTTATTAAACTCGAGAAATCGAAGAATTGTTTTATAAAACTCGAGAAGCTGTTTTATAAGACTCGAGAAATCGTTTTATAAAACTCGAGAAGTTGTCTTATAAAACACTAAAAGAAATCCGCAGAATACTTGGTAGTCGTTATCTCGGAAAAACGAAACAAACTTCGATTACACGATCGTCCGAGTTAAGGACAAAACCGCGAAAAACCGAAACCGCCGTAAAACGCTCGCCGTACGTCAAACCGACCATCCCGAGCCTTGATCTCCCGCATCCCCGATTCAAGGCTTACGTCCTTCGACATGATCGTGTTCCGAACCACGGTCGAAATGTCTCCCGTTTCGTCTCGATCCGTCCTATCATTCGAGTTTTACAATAAAAACCGTAAAACTTTGTTTTCCCGAAAAGAACTCGAGGAAATCGTATAAAACGGCAACGGTTAAACAAAACACCGAACATTGCCTAAACTATACGATTTATTCGAGATTTTTCATAAAAATCGTAAAAAATGCGTGTTTAATAAAAACGTCGAGTGAATCGTAAAAACGGCAACGATTAACCGAGAAACGAACATAGGTAAATTTTACGATTAACTCGGGGAATTTACTAAAAACAGAATCGGATCAGGAAACGATCTCGTAAAAAGTCGCAAAACGGATTTATCGCGAAACGGTTCGGAAGGTCCTAAAACGTGATAAAAGCCCATCTCGTGATCTTAACGAAATCTAACCCGAGGATACGATAACGTTTGGACGATTTACTCGCATACGGAGGATAAATGTCAAGTTTGGAGATAGATGGCAAGTTTGAAGATAAATAGAAGATTTCCGCGGGAAAAAAGGAAGGATCCAGATAAATGGAAGATTTCCGATAAACTCGAATCCGGGCGAAATGGATAGACTAAACCGCCTAGGAAGGGAGTATAAAAGCAAGAGGCATAGGGCAGAAGCAAAGGGACGAAGATAAGAGCTCTCATCTTAGACTTTTACAAATTTTCTAGACTTAGAATTTTCCGCACTTAGAAACTTAGGTTTTTTTCTCGACAAGTTCGGTTTCTATGACTGGCGCTCAATTACTAGACGAACTCGCCCAGGCAGTTCGATCTCTGGTCCAGCTCTATCAACTGAACTATGTTTGACTTGATCCTCTACGTAGGCAACCTTTCATAAGGTTCAGTTCGAAATCAATCAAACCTTTTTTCTTATCTTTTTCCGTCTTTCGTTATCGAGCTGCGACTCGACCAGATTTAGGGTTTTATGTTTGTAACTTGCTGATGGCCCCTTGCGGCCAAAGCCTTTGTAATTCCTTGTAAATGATCGCAACGATCTTTCGTGAATCGGAAATAAGATCGACTTTCTCTATAAATTCGTATTATTACGTTTATCATATTTTCCGCATTTATTTGGTTACTTGTCGTTGGCTTTCGCAGAGATCCGGTTCCTCTGGAAAATTAGGGTTTTCCTAAGTTTCTTTATTTAACGGAAATCGACAAGGGTGAATTTCGGTTCCTACACTAAATGACTTTAACTAAGCGCTGAGTAGGAGGCAACCCACTGTTAGGTATTTTCTTACTGAGTTTTATTTTATTTTTACTTATTTCTTTCTTTTTATTTGTTTTTAGGAACATAGCTACACGATCACTATCTATCGACCGATGAGACCCTGTCCACATCGCCCGACATAACCCTATCCATGACGATCGATGGAAGTGACTCACCATCGATCGATACGAACATCGGTCAGGTATATCGTTCACAATTTCGATATCAGTTATACATTTATTATTTCTTATGCCCTAACTCAGACTAGTTATACACTGAGGACAGTGTATGATTTAAGTCTAGGGGGAGTGGAATTACTGATGCTACTTTACATTTTTGATCTCTTTAAAAAGTTTTCAAAATTGGTTTTATTGAGTCAAGAAAGGGACAAAAAGATTTCAAAAATTTTGCTTTTTATCTTACTACTCTTTAGCATCATTCTTAGAATTGTTGATTGCAGAAATTACTATCGATGCTAAAGTGGATCACCGATCATCCTATGACAACACTTTTCATGATTGTTTGGAAGAACCAAACCTGATTTCCAACCTAATGATATACCATGATTTTGACCCACTTTTAGTCATGGTATTGATGTGTTTTTATGATAATTATATATGTTTTGGATTATATTTAGAGTATTTACAGGTTCAGGTACGTCCTGGAAAAATATGGTGATTTTGGTGTCTTTTGGAGCCTTAAAGTGCAGAACTGCGCAGACGCGTCAGATGTTTAGATATGGATGGAGACCTTCCCATGGTGAGATTTAGCCCATCTTTTGACTCAAGATATAGGTTTGAGTTAGCTTTCCAATGCCATCGGTTTGAGGTCAATCCAACGGTTAGATCAGACGTTATGCCCGTTTTACTGAAGAGTGGTCAGTCTGCCTCGCGAGAGAAGGCTGTCGAGAAGATATGTGCATGTCGATCGATGGGAGACACTTCATACCGGTCGATATGAATGCCAGAACGTGGGCTGACTATATTTCATAACCGACTGACACAAGTTACCATAATACCCTTGGACGACCAGAAACCCTAGTTATGATATTTATAAGCCATTGTTCACGGCTACAAACTATCGAAGCTTTTCTAAGTTCTTTTCTATTGTTTCTCTTAGTTAGGAGAGAAGGGAGGAACTCTTATCAGAGTCCTCCTGGAACTCCATTGGTTTTATATCTATTCTATTTCATTTTTATATCTATTCATCTATGATTTCTATGCAAAACTTCATATCTGAATAGATCCACCTGTTGGATTTAGGGTTCAGATAGGTTGTGGGATTAGCCCCAACTATAGATTGCTAAGTTGTGATATTCATTGTTAGGATGTTCTTAATGCTTGTTTCTAGAGTCATGAACTAGAACCATGAACTGGAATAGTTTAATTTATTAATCTNCACCTGTTGGATTTAGGGTTCAGATAGGTTGTGGGATTAGCCCCAACTATAGATTGCTAAGTTGTGATATTCATTGTTAGGATGTTCTTAATGCTTGTTTCTAGAGTCATGAACTAGAACCATGAACTGGAATAGTTTAATTTATTAATCTTCATCCTGACATCATCCTCTACAAACTCAGACTCTATTAGGCACGATGTCACAGCCGGTCTAATAAAAGTTCTCGAGTGAACACAGTTTCAATTCGATCTGATGCTATATATCGATCGATACTCTTATAGAGTCATCGATCGACGGCAACACATATCGACCGACACTGCGATAGCAACATCGGTCGATATTGTCGGCATTTAGATGAATGGACGAGTCTAACTAGCGATAGCTATAGATTTGTCTAAGAATTGAAGTTCTTATATATCATGCATGTTGGGGTCAAAATCGGTACGACGGAATCAATAGCCAAAATTCCCCGCAAACGCGTAAACGCAACAGTTTTATGAATCTCGAGAATCATTTTATAAAACTAGAGAATCGTTTTATAAAACTCGAGAATCATTTTATAAAACTTGAGAATCGTTTTATAAAACTCGAGAGATCGTTTTATAAAACTCGAAGATCGT